>CAMXCT020000102.1:373358-513358 GCA_947184155.2 Cladocopium goreaui
ACCCTATGAGCTCTGCGACGAGTTGATCCACGACTTTTTCGCGAAGATCATTATCGATCTGACACCTCTGGACGGCCGCATGGCTTGGGCAGCCTTGCGAAATCGGGTATAGGGTATGTAGGAGTTGCCTTCAACCCGGAGCACCACCGGCTGCTTGCATTGCTTGAAAAAGAAATGACAAACCCTGAGTCCAGCTTGTTTTCGTCAGCTTACAGTGAAGCCGTCGGTGGCAGTGGGCATGCACCTGTGAATCAGACCGCAAAACCAAAGGCAAAGGTAAACGCAAAGGCCAAAGGCAAGGGAAAGGCCAAACCAAAGGCTAAGGCAAAAGCCAAAGCCAAGCAAACAAAGGATGAGCAGGAGGAAGGCGAAGAGGAAAACGACGAAGATGAAGAAGACGACGTCTGGGATCCTTTGGGAGACGACGACGATGACGACGAAGAGGACAATGGAGACAAGTGATGTGGCTGCCTCGGCCATAGACGAGACGACGTGGCTGCATCGGCCATACCACGGTTGCATCGGCCGTGTGGCTGCCCCGGCCATAGGCGACGATGTGGCTGCGACATAGGCACTTCGGACCTATAGGCAGTGCTGATTGTGCCTTCCATGCGGGATCGAAAAAAAAGCTGCTTTTAATTTCCCACAAACATGACAGGTTGAAAGGTAAAAGTGTCGACTCTCTTAGGGGGATGTCCTGTTGTCAGTCGGTTTGTCTCATGTTTGCTGTACATGTTCTGAAACATAATCATTTGCGGTTTCTCGCACATTTAGGCTCTAGGCTTAAACTACATATGACCGTTTCCGTTTCCATGCTGATGATGATGCCGCCGCCCGAACTTCCACGATGACGTGGCAACCCCAGTGTAGTCACTAAGCCTGATGCCAAAGTCATCCAAAGGGATCTTCTCAAAAGGTTCCATGTGGAAAAGCTGTACCAGAAGTACAGGCTGCTTCAAACCAGCACATGGCCATCGGAAAGCAAGCTTGCTTCCACTATGCGGATCGAAATTGTGAGAAGAAAAGGGGTTAAGTGGATGAATGAAAAAGAAAAAAACAAAGTGATGAGAAGTAGCATTTTGACTGCATCGGCCAAGCTATGGCTGCTTCGGCCAAGCTATGGCTGCTTCGGCCAAGCTATGGCTGCTTCAGCACATGGCTGCTTCAGCCTATTCGAGTCTAATTCATATGATTTCAAAATCTATGGGAACCCATCTTTAATTCACCTGTTTGTGGCTTGCACAAACCAAACTTGCTGTAGATATTTGGAATCCTCGTTTGCCCAAGAGAAAAAATGCGTGGACCGATGATTGAAGCTATTTTCTTGTTGTTGGAAGACATGACATTGTCACTGCCGGCACACACATGCATTAAAATTTGAGCACACGCAATCTGATATTTCACCCATGGAGACATTAGCACTCCTTTTGGTTAGATTTATATGCTTCCTTCTCCTTCATTCCTTTTACAAACACTTTTTTAAAAGAAACTGTCTACTCCACTTTTTTATTTTTATTTCTCGTTTCAGTAACTTTCTCGTGTAAGTAACTTTCTCGTGTAAGGGCAATTTTTTTTTGTAATACCGTAATGCCGCTAAGTGGATGCAAGTCATTACCAGGCGCCAGCCTTTCACCTCATGGTGGCGACGGCATAACCTTCGTGGCTCCAGGCCATCCTCGGCACATGGCATAACCAAAACCCCGGCCCGACCCCCCGTTGTGGCATGACCCAAAAAAAAATTGGCCAAGGGGGTTAATTCATGGTTTAACATTAAATGGTGTTTTTTTGCATGGTCTAACATGGTCACATGGTTTAACTCTATGAGATTCATGGGAATTTAAGATGATTAAACTAGGACACTTGGGGACATAATGGGATATACAAACAAACATATGATCTTTGGGGGGTGTCTGAAAATGGGAAATAACATGATATATATATATATATACATATCCAAATTTCAATAGGGAAAAACAACATCATGATTCACCACTTGATTTAGAGGTATCCAATGGTCAAACAAACCCCAATTATGATAAACCATGGGATAAACCATGAGATGAACCGTGGTACCCAGTTTGCAAAGTTGGGTTAGTTCGATAGAAGTATAGTTCTTGGTGTTTACAGACTATAACTAGAGGGCCCCGCATTGCAATAATAATTGATAGAATTCTTGGATATCATGGGATATTGCAATGGGGGTGTTGATAATTACTATTTTTATATAAATAAAACAAAAACTATACACAGTTAACCAGCATTCATGGAGGTATAACCAGCAATAATGGGCGCATATATATATATATATATACATGCATATATATATATATGCATATATATATAATATGTTATATTATCTATATAATATATGTTATATTATATAATATATATATATATTATGTATATATATATACATTTCACCCGAAAATAGAACATATCAATAGCCCTAGATATTATGTGGGAGCCAAGATCATGACGATGAAGAGAACAGATACTTCACCAGGATTTTGTGCGGGGCGTATCTGATATTGCGGGCACTGCACTGAAGTGTTTATTTTCTTCTGGTAAGATAATTGTTACGTGTCTTCCACATTTGCTCTAGTAAAAACAAACTGGTTGTTTTCAAAAAAACAGGTACATCTTAACAGTTTGTTTTCAAAAAACATATGTACAGTTGTTATGACCCAGAAAGTTTGTTTCTTCCACATGTTGAAAACATCTTTGCTGACAGTTGTGTCCAGGCTGGAACCTGGCAGGGATGATTAACCGATATGTCAAAAGATTGGTTTCACATGAATTTAGAGGAACATTTAGAGGAAACCATAGTCTTTCCCATGATTTATGGATATTTATGGTACTTTCCTGCAAATGTTCCCTTCAACTCAATTCCGAGAACATCTTGGAGGGCAACTTCATGTTCTTGGTCTCATGCTCGCACCTTCCCTGAAGCCATTGGGGGGTGTTTTCGTGGAAGCGCAATCCAGCTGTCACCACCATGAGGGATGATACCATGACTTTGCAGGAGCACATTGAACCATGAACTGTTTTGTTCAAGTATTTGCGACTTGAACTTACTTGAAGCACCATATCAATCCATATCAGCCATCATGTCTGATGGCAAAGACCTCCACCTGCCGCCCAGACTCCAAAAATGTGTTCCATGTCAGCAACCGCTTGGGCAGGACCTCAGTTTCGACATCCTGACATCCGGCAGCCTGATGAAGTGAAGGGTTTGACCATGCCCTGACCTTCAAGTGTTTTTTTTCGAAGAGGCACTAGGCGTGATTCCCATGTCTTCCAGTCTTTCTGGTGAAATGAACCAATAATACCAGGGGGTTACCCTCCCGAACCTTTCCCTTTTCATTCTGCCTCCTCGTTTTTGAAATGAACATGGCAATACAATTGTGTTTACATTCTAATTCGAAAGGAACACACTTTCCCTCAACCCAAAGTTCTTAATCCTACAAGCAATTCTATGTGACTTAGGATACTTAGGTCCATACAATAATTCTGGGATCCCCAAACAAGTCCCTGAAGATTTGTGGAAAGCCCACCTGCAGATATGTAGATCGCTAGGTCGCAAACGGTAAACCGAATTCTGTAGCCTCCATATCTGATTGTTAGTCAGCCTCCCACAACATATAAACCCTCAAAAAATAACCCATGTTTTAGTGGACAGAAGTCTTCCAACCCCCCACTGCACATGAATGTTCCAGCTTAGAAGCCCAGTTCCTTCACAGGCCTCTGCCACAAATCTGATGCGTCTTGGACCTCATTCAATGCCTGGCCACACAGCGCCTTTCAACACCAAACATGGCGGAAGGAACACTGGCAATGCTTGAGATTGTTCACCTTTCATCTTGTCATGTGTTTTTGGATTCTAGACGATCTATAATATGATGGTATATATATATATATAATATATATATATCCGAATGTGATTGAATATGTGACAATGTGATACAATGTGTATCTTTTCAAAGGAAAGCACATGCCCATCCATCAGGCTGTAGTGTTTACCGATTCCGGGCTTGGAATCTCCACTCCAGGGGAAGTCTTTCACATGTACTGATGGATACAGTAAAGGCCAGAATTGGGTGACCCAAACAATCTCAAACCATACCAAATAAATTAAACCCCCAACTTTCGGTGTTGTCATTTTCAGCCGGCCATAAGCCGTGTATCCACATCTTGGACAAGCGGATGCTTTCCGGCCTCCACATATTCCAAGGCATAGTAATGACCCTGGACTTGACAGGGACCTGCTTTGGACACGATTTCACCTGCTGCAATTCTTCGCTTTCGTCCATGGGTGGAACAAGTGAAGGACACCATATATTATGAAAATACAGGTGGTGCCAAAATTATAGAACGAAATTAGGAGTACAAAAGTACGGTAAAGTACCATATTCTATGGTGGAAACAAATGCTTTCCTGTCAAGAAACAAGAACTCAGAAAGCAATCCTTTGAGTTGTGTGCATCTTTCATCTAACCATCTTCTTCAAAGGCTAAATTTGCCGATCGATCTTTTCACATCTGATGGAAAGTCAAACCCTAAACCCTAAACGCCCTAAACCTGTGGGACCATTTTCAATGGCATGGACTGTATATATATACATATAAATATATATATATACATACATATATATACATATAAAATATGAAGCTATCATCTATCAGCTATCTTAGCATCACCAGCAATGTATCATGGTTTGATTCCTGCCCAGATGATCCCAGATGCCAGTTTAGTAGGGATCCCTAGTTGAAAGTTGATATTCAATCCCATCAACTTGTACATATATTAATAATAATAATAAAAACTAATAATTATTATATTATGTGTATATAATTGTATATACAGTATATATATATAAATGCTACTCTAGTTGCAAAGCACAACCTTACCTTTCTATAGGTGGTCTTACCTTGTACGGATCAAAACCCAACCAGTACCATGTTTCCCCAAAACAGCTGGTCGATATTTGTCTTCACATGTAGGGTTGGTCTGAAAATAGGGTATCCCGTGGTGAATGATCAAGCAAGGCACATGGAAATTCTATGAACTTCTGCCATTGTGGGTGTCATTTAGCTCCAAGGCACAGAACTCTTGGGCTTTGATCACAATGAACTTGCCTCAGCCGGCCACGGGGCCACGGGGCCACGGGGTCACGGGGCCACGGGGTCACGGCCGTGCCACGTGGCCACAAGCCATGGTGAAGGAAAGCACCATGGCACCATGGCAACTCTTTCCAAGTGGCTAAAACTCGATGTGATGAGATCCTTGGCATCGCAGAGTGAAATATGGGATGTCCATGCCAGAACTGTTTGAGTGTTCTGCATGTTCTTTTTCTCAAGAAGGAGTAGTTACTGAGATAAAAAACATCCGAAACATAGCCAATGGTTTCCTAAGAATCGCAAACCAATTTGTTGACGACACTTTCACTTTCACTTTCACGGCGCGAAAAGGTCCTGTTGGCCTTGCTGCGATGTTTTTTTTCTCAACCTCGAAGCCTCGAAGTTTGTCCAGGTGGACACAGATCATCTATGGGGTGCACATCCAGGCAGCCTCCTCTGGATTCGGAAGGAAATAATTCGCGACAACAATGAAGTCCCCCTTTCCACTGCAGCACTCAGGGAGATGGTCTTCCCGGCCTTCTTGCGCCGAGTGTATAGGGCCATCCGGCCCTGTTGGTGGTCCATGGAGATCAAGGGCAGCATGCTTTTGCTTGCCACAGGTAGTGGTGCGACCATAGGTTCCTGTCCCGGCACACTGCGAGACACCTGGGATCCAGGTCTTGTTGCAGGGCTGCATGATGGCGACCTTACAAGTCCATGTGGTTTTGCTGCACACCAAGGCATCAGCACACCATTTTTTGGACCTGATCATCCTTTTTCCGTGCTTGCCGATGACCTTAGCCTTTGTGTGTTCGTAGCATTTCTCTCCAAATTGGGGCAACGGTTCTGAGGCTTCTCCAAATTGGGGCGACGGTTCTGAGGCTTCTCCAAATTGGGGCAACGGTTCTGAGGCTTCTCCAAATTGGGGCAACAGTGCTGAGGCTTCTCCAAATTGGGGCAACGGTGCTGAGGCTTCTCCAAATTGGGGCAACGGTTCTGAGGCTTCTCAAAATTGGGGCAACTGTGCTGAGGCTTCTCCAAATTGGGGCAACAGTTCTGAAGCTTCTCCAAATTGGGGCAACGGTGCTGAGGCTTCTCCAAATTGGGGCAACGGTGCTGAGGCTTCTCCAAATTGGGGCAACGGTTCTGAGGCTTCTGAGTCCTGGAAGTGCTGAGTGATGGCCTTGTGCCCAATTTCCTCATCATTGACACGGGTGGATGATGCAACCGTGAGAAGGATGAGCAACTGGACGGAGAAGAGAACCATTGGGAAAGCCTCGACAAGCTGGGCTGCCTTTTTTGGAAACAAGTTTTGGATCTGGTTTTCTTGCTCTTGAGCCAAAATGGCTACGGAATTTGTTGACGAGCACCAAAAATAAACGTAACGCAAGGACAGAAAACTGAATACCCTCCGGTAATCAAAAGTGGTTGGCTGGAAAATCCTCCCGAATTTGTGTTTTGCTTCTCCCATCTTCGATGCCCAGCCAGTTCGCGGATTTGCCTATCTTGTTTGACGGCACCATCTGCTGTCAGATCAACACGCAGGACAGACTTCCAATGTTTGCAAATGATTGTGGGTCAAAACAGATCTAGATACTGCAAAGATTGCATTCCCTTGCAAAGAATGACCAAAGTCCGTCCTTCCCTTATCTCGACCCCAACATTCCATGATGTTCCTTGCCCACATTGCTATCTTCAGTGGGATTTTCCAAGTGGGTTGGCTGAAATATATAATCATACTCCAAATTCCAATTGATTATCGCATTGTTTGCCATCACAATTGCCGTTTTGGGAGGTACCTCCTTTTTCTTTTCGGACACACAATTTCAATTATCAATTGGCTAAATCCCCATATTCGCTGCTTAGGTCATAAACTGTTTGCTGCGCTTCAAGTATCATTTGGCTATATCCCCATGGTTGATGCTGAACTCCAAAGTCCATTAAATCCCATAATTATGTTGGTAATTCATTCCATTCAAGTTGGTACTTCATTCCATGAAGTCCTCATTCCATGAAGTATCAGTTGGCACTTCATTCCATTTTTTAATCCCATCTCCAGCCACTTCAAAAGCCCAGGGTCTCCCAAGTGCAGCCACTCAGTCCACAGGCACATCTCTGAAATCCATTCACCTCGGTGCAAGTTATCCTCTGGTAATGACTAACAGTTTGCTATTGAAAATGGCCATAGAGATAGTGAATTTAGCCATTAAAAATGATGATTTTCCATAGTATATAGTTATGTTAGTTTACCAGAGGGTATAAGGGATCCGTGAAAAAAAACAGCAAGCCACCCAAAATTACTTTACTTCGTGTGATCCCCACCATGACATTTATAGATTTTCTTACTGGCAAATCTTCTGGCATTCTATCTGACATATCTTCTGGCATCTGGCATATCTGGCATATCTTCTGGCATCTTCTGGCATTCTATCTGGTGGCATCTGGCATATCTTCTGGCATATATTCTGACATATCTTCTGGCATTCTATCTGGCATTCTATCTGGCATATGTTCTGGCATATATTCTGACATATCTCTGGCATTCTATCTGGCATTCTATCTGGCAAATCTTCTGGCATTCTATCTGGCATATCTTCTGGCATTCTATCTCATATCTTCTGGCATTCTATATTCTATCTGGCATATCTTCTGGGCATGGCATTCTATCTGGCATTCTATCTGGCATATCTTCTGGCATATATTCTGACATATCTTCTGGCATTCTATCTGGCATATCTTCTGGCATATATTCTGACATATCTGGCTATCTGGCATTCTATCTGGCATATCTTCTGACATTCTTTCTAACTTTCTTCTGCACATTCTTTGTCCCATATCTTCCTACATGAGGTCCGGCAGGGAACACTTGGCGTGGATACTCGCGGTTGAGGTCCGGCAGGGAACACTGGGCGTGGATGGTCGTGGTTGAGGTCCGGCAGGGAACACTGGGCGTGGATGGTCGTGGTTGAGGTCCGGCAGGGAACACTGGGCGTGGCTGGTCGTGGTTGAGGTCCGGCAGGGAACACTGGTCGTGGATGGTCGTGGTTGAGGTCCGGCAGCGAACACTGTGGATCGCGGGTCGCAGTTGGACGAGGACGACGAGGACGACGAGGACGACGAGGACGACAAGGACGACAAGGAGGACGAGGAGGAGGCAGGAGGCAGGAGGCGGCAGGAGGAGGAGGAGGCAACTGACATAAAATCTAACAACCCTCACCTGGCAGGTGGGGAAAAAACATGTTTTGAATGAAGAACTATTTTCGAGTGATCCCCACAGTGGATCACAGTGGCACAACTCTGATATTTGAATGTTTATCTTATATAAACTCATTTAGAAAACCTGAGAGGAAAAACATGTTCCAAACACATTTCGGGTTGGACAAACCGTGCGAAGACCCCCCAAAAATAAAAAAACACAACAACGACTATTTTTTTATTGATGTAATCATTGCAATCTTTAAATTATTTGCGCGTCTCACATTAACACCAATAATTCGCAAACCCTGCCACCCTCTCCGGTCACCGGGCATTGAATCTGACATATTTTTTGAAAACTCATCTGGCATTTTATGTGGCATTTTATCTGGCATTCTACCTGGAATATATTCTGACAATGTTCTCTGACATGTTATCTGCCATCATTTTATCCATTTTTTCTGGCATTTCCTCTGGCATAAGTTTGGGTCCGGCGCGCTGTAGGCAAAAGGGCCAAGCTGACAACCGCATGCTGGCGAGGAAGTCGGCATGGAAGTACTGGTCCAACCGACACTAGACTCGCTGAACTGAACCACAGCTGCTAATCCAACTGCTCAAAACCACTAACCTCTGGTAAACTAACATAGCTATTGAAAATGGACATTTATAGTGGATTTACCCATTAAACATTGTGATTTTCCATGTTAGTTTACCAGAGGGTAGCTTCCCACATGGGAAGTGGAACTGCTTAGCTGCTAAGTTTCGCCATTGTGTCCCTGACACAGCAGTGGCACTCCGTGATCACATGCATCTGGATATTTATGGTACCAATTAGAGCAATAATTGAACACCGGGATGCAACATGATCCTGCCTAAAACAACCCAACATGACAAATCACAGTTGTCACAATGGTGAGCTCTTTGATAGTATAACATAGTATAACGTATAACAATCAATCCCTAGTCATAACTCTCAGTCATTTTTTGGCAACGTTGGCCACACTACTATAGTGCCCTCCAATAGCATCAATAACCAGGTCGCGGCATCCGGGTTTGACCACTGCCACATTGGGCTGTAAATAGAGCATGCTGCAGTCATCCAGGGCATAATACGCAGCAGCGGCCTCGGCGTTGTGCACAGCTATGGCTGCTATGGCGCCAGCTCCCGTGTCGGGCACATGTTTGGGTAAATTAAGGGGTAAATATAATCTGAGGTGCATTTAACATAGTCAAATAGTCATCACCTATTTTCAGCAATCTATGATAAGGATTAGATCACATCCTATTAAATAGGTGAAATATGGTAAAATTATGTAAACTAACGTAATAAAACTTTCCTTGTGGCTATCATTTATCTATAATCGGAGCAACCGTGAGTTTAGGGGCTGAAAGTACACCAACTTGTAATACGGGGCGCACTACATGGTGCGGATCTATAGTTGATGTAACGATGGGCAACTAATTAAGTGCTGGCTTATAAGTTATAAGATGTTATAAGTTATAAGTAAAAACACGGGCGGCTGTTGACATACAGAATTTAATTATCTTTCTCTGAATCCACTTCCAACAAATTCTGCCTCAGCCTAACTGACGGGCGAGACAAAAGGAAGCGACGTTTCACTCACGATTCCGTTTTCCAGAATCCAATTGTTTGCCTCATCCTGTGGTTTTACATCTCAAACAAGTTGGCCCAGTTTCTATGGCTCGAAGATGCTCGAAGCATACTGAGCCAAGAAGACCTACTATGATCTGGGAGCTAAATCCATGTGTTTCTGTTCGAACCAGGGAGAGGATATCGTTCTTGAGACAGTTGAGAAACTTTAACTCAATCTAAGCCAGAATCATTAGTCTTTGATCAGTCTTTCATTTGTCAATGATATAATGATATATAATGCATTACAATATTATATACATATAATATCATATAATTATTATATTACTGTACTGATGTTTTCACATCTATCAGTTACTTTCAGTACTTGACTTAAATTTTATGGTGCCGTTGAAATCAATGGCCCGAGATGCCCGAGGTAGTTCGGAATCAGATAAATGTTGACAGGAATCGTCAGTAGTTTCTTGGAAAAAATCGTAAAAAAAAACAAAGCACCTTAATCACAACCGGTCAGGTTTGTGTAAATTCTGGAATGCCATAGATTTTCAATATCACCGCCCTTGTCGTTGAATCCCACTGTTATTTTTTCGTCGCAGGCGCCAAATTTCCGTGGCAAAAAATCACGTCGTCTTCAGCTGTCTCCTGACGTGGTTCCCCGATGACTTATCTTAGAGGTAACTGGAAGGATACACAACAAAAATAGGGGGTACAAAGTGAGGCCCCCACCGATAGCTAAGTCGGTGCACATAACTTGGATAATGTTTGGGTTTAAAGTTGCAACTTATATAAACCGACTTATAGCTGGGCAGGCCAACATTGTATGAACTCAACCATTGGAACAATACGATGGGATAGAGTGGGGATGAACAAGCAACATCAAGCAACCATGCAATATTGGTTTGTCTGAACATGGGGCATAACTTGACGCTATGCATTGGGAAGCTATGAATAGCCAGTGGACTATGAGTGGCTATGGAGTCTACCAAGTTTAGGACGCACCTATGCCTTGAAGAATATGAGCGGTTCAAATTTGGTGACTCGAGAGATTTACCGGAACCTTGGAAGCCTTGGAAGAAACTGTGGATTCGTCTAGTTGCACATGGTATTTCTTTCAACTTGGACCATTTACCCGACCGAAAACGGCTCGAGCAAGGTTTGGGTACTGGATCAGAATGGAATTGTAGGAAAGTCTGAAATGTCAGTGTTTGCTCGAGCCGTTTCCGGCTTCACCTTTTTTCAACTGCCAGCCGAGCATCCAAAACGGTCATAGCCTTGTTAGCAATAGTCTGCATCACCTGCTTCCGTGACACAGAAATCGCGGCTCCTATGATCTCGATCCATAACCTCAAACAGCTCTACCTAGATCCTCAATGAACCCATAAGAATTTGTATAATTGTCCCATAAAATCTAATGCGATGAACCATTTTTTATCCATTTTTTCTGGGTCAACAAAGGATCAAGGTACATGGGAGATCTAGCCCAATTTATGCGGTCACACACATTCCTCAATCATCTCAGTAGCCAACTGGCGGCTATGTATCCACCATCCCAGTTTTAGTAGCATACCCAATTTCACAAAACCACGTGATGTTTTCTTGGTTTACTAATTATCCGATAATTGTCCATAATTTCCAATATGTTTGCGTATTCTACATAATTACTTATTATAACTTACTTATGTCTATATAATCTAATTTCCCATATTATTGGGTTTACCTCATTACATCAATCATCAGCAGCAATCCCAAGCTCCAGTTTGGGGGTACCTGAAAACCAACAGGTGAAGTCACGCAAGTGCCAACTTGAAAGCCCAACTGCTTGGTGCATTCGACCTTTTCCAATCCATCCCCAGTAAACATTCACGCTGGTGGCATCGGAAGAACAATGACGTAATTATCTGTAATAATGTGATATGATATGATATGATATGATATGTTCTGATGTTCTGTTTTTTCAAACCACCTATCAACCTTTATATAATATATTATATAAATAGGATGTTTTGCACCATGTTCCCCTTCCTTTTTGCCATGCCATGGCCACGGCCAGGCCTGCTCTTCTTGAAGACTCAGGAATTTATTCCGGAAGAGTTTCGCCTTGGTTGACCGCTCCCGGAGACAATCAGCGAACCTGGGGATATCCTTCAAAACCTCAGGTGACAGACCTGACCTTGGGAGAATGCGTATCAAAGTACGATTTTTTAAAGGGACTCGGACTATACATATTAGTGGATAAATTGAGGTATAAGATGGTATAAGCAATTATAACATATTATAACATGCACATGAGACGAAAATAGATGAGGCCAAACACTCATGCTTTCAAGTGCATCGTGATGGTCTCCTCTGAGTGATCCTCTCCGAAAAAGTCCATCGGAAACACCCTGGAAAAATAGCAGCATTTTGATTTTGATGTCACATGCGCGTCTGAGTGGCAAAGAAGGGCAGGCTGGCCAAACCTTCCTGAGAATGGATGGGGAAAGAACTGGCAGGCTGTGGGATGTCATCCCATAGCCTGATCTAGGAACTGACTCCAACTGACTAGGTCTACCGCATACCCGAAAAACAAAAAAGGGACGTGAACATAACATTTAAATAAAACACGGCTTGACGAGAGTTCAGTGGGTTTTTCAACAAACTGAAACGATGGTTGATCATCCAACTAGGTACTGAGTGACAAGGTGGTCAATGTTTGTGATTTTGTTGTTTTTTCTAGACCAGACATAGGTGGATGTGATATGTGTGTTTCAATGATGCAACATAGACATGTTCCTTTCTGGTGAAAGCGGCGAATGTGTGGCGTGGTGTTTTTTGGGGTCCAATTCTTGCCGAAACAACTACCTGTCTCCTGGTCATGATCTTACAATACCATGTATCAGGCATATGAATATGTTGGGTTAGGTCCGAGTGGGGTCGTGCCAACATACCAGTTGCCAGTGGCCAGCATGCTTCGCCAAGATTCGTTATACCTCGCAAGTTGCAGTTCCTCAGCATCCGGTGACTAACGCCCTAGCGCCCCTGGGGGCCCTGGCTTTGGAGGGTTTGACCCAGCAAGGAAGATCAGCATTTCAAACGAGAGGGTGTTCAAGTACCAGCCATGAATCTGAGGGTTCAAAGCCCTCAACTAGATAATCTGGCCAAACTATGAGATGTTCTGAAATGGACATGAAGATTGCTTGAGAAACCACCTTCAATCAAATGTGCCAACAAATGTGAATTCAAAATTCGAGCTTCTAAGTACAAGTATTGACTCATGACATATCTCACACGTCTTTGAGACATTTATATCCGGTGCCATGCTCCAAAATCTTGTGACTTTAGCAAGGCCAAAGCCGGATTCTGTTCACCCCCCGGGTGGACTCGAAATTGGGCACGGTGCTTAACCGGCTTAACCATGGTCCATGCAGTCCATGCTTGTAGATCCACTTCTTGATTCTGCTTCGAACCACTTCCTCCAAGTGCCGCATTCTATGGTCAGCCAAGAATTCCCCCCCGTCCCCCCGTGCACCTTATTGGTCAACATCGCTCAACCAAGCTTCCGCTTGTAAAGATTCGGAGAGGAGGTCGAGAATGTACCTCAGACCACAAGCAAAGTCAGGCACACAGGCGGCAGTACGAATGATCCCTGCTTGGCAAAAATCTGTCTTCTGGCCGTTGTAAGAATAGCACAGTCTTCCTATCTGGCTGAATTAGTGCCATTTAATATCATTCAGCAAATTTAGCAATCTGAAACGAGGTGATTTGGGGGTGTTTGCCATTGCTACCAATAATCATGGCGAAGTGTGGTGAAGTCCCTCCAATGCATCCATTAATCCATGAGAAACGGTCACATGATTACCACATTCCATCACATTCCCATATACACAGCAAAGCACTGGGGAAAGAAACACATTCCTGACAGCAAATCATTGAAACACAATCCTTTGGTGGGAGCAATTGGTCGTCAATTCATCAATTCTCGAATAGGGAACATTGGCGCATGGAATTCTAAACATCTCTGGAAATAAGCCTTTGCTTCTCAAGCTCGTTGTGTAGATCGCTGGGAAAAACAGAATCTAGAAACCAACTTTAGCTTACACAGTCTGGTGTACAGTAGCTAAATCAGTAAATCCCTTTTTTATGATTGGTGGATAAACGCTTCAGCCTCAATAATAGTGCCAGAATGCGCCATATCACCACACTAAGTTCTGTCAGTGTCTACTCCATCATCCAACAAATCCAGCTGACTGATTGGTGGTTGCAGCTGATCCAATCCAAATATATTTGTCACATTTCTGGGTAGCCGGGTAGCTAAACTAACATAGCTGTGGGAACATCTATGGTTTCCCAAGGAAACGATTCGATCTACCATGATCCACATTGAATGGTAGATCTTCGCTATCTCAGCTCCCCGGAAGTTACCGTTATCAGATCTTTGAAAAGCCGTGGAAGCTACGTCAAACAGAACCTCCATCCCCTAATATTCAATACCTCCAAAACGAAACCACAAAGTCATAAATAGGTCCACTATACGATACATTTTACCAAGGTTTCGTTTGGTTGGTATTTTTATATTATAATATATAGGGATTATGATTTATGTTGGTTTAGATCAAACTTATGATATTTTGTTTAAAAAAAAAAAAAACAACATAACTTTTTGGGATATCTCGGGATCAGGTTTTTGCTGGTGAAATCAGACCAGGCGACGGCTCCTCCGAGTTTGAGCCCCTCCTGGGAGTGGTTTCAGAAGTGGTTTTTAATTAATCCATGCCATGCATCATGTACAACCCAAATACTTGCGGATATGATTGGATTTTCTTGGATATACAATATGTATGTATATATATATATATATTATATAATATAGTATAGATATAATATATGATTATAATATATATATGTACATATAATATAAAACTAGGGCAGAATGCAGTTGTAGATGGTTGTAGCTACTGTATATAATATACACACAGCACATGGTAATGTAATGCATTAGCCACTTGGGTCTCTGGGATATACCTGAGCCTCAATACAGCACAAGAATCATTCCCATGCGGACATGTATCAAAAAACCGGTACCCGTGGTGCTCCTTGGAAGTTCATCTCCCTAAACATATGGTACTTTTTTCAGGTCAACTGACTCTGCTTGATCCAAGTGAACATCAGCTTGGACAACCAATAATTTTGCGGCCATACATGGGCAGTCCTACTCTCTCTCTCTCTCTTTCTTAAGATCTCTTAAGATTCAAGACATTCTCCGCCGGCTCTCAATACATTCTGGTAATATGACATAGCTATGGAACATCACCATTTCCAATCATTTGGTAAATCATGGAGCTAGATGGGCAGTTTTCCCTTCCACAAACTGTTACCAGACAGAAACCGCCTTTTTTGATCTTGTGGGGAACCCTTGAAATCAATACCCCTTTCACCCTTTGGTGGATTTTTTCCAAGTGGCTGTAAATAAGCATGGTGAAGGAAGCGTGTGACGCGCTGACGCAATTCCTCTGGGATTTTGTTGGTGCGCAGGAAGCGTCTCAATAGTCCAAACTGTTGCGTCCTGAGAGGTCGAAAACGTCAGGGGACGTCACGTCCAGAGAAACGCTGAGTGGTCAGAGCCAACCACGTTTAGAAAAAAATCCTCACATGTTCATGAATAGTACTGATACGCTTCCAAAAGTTACCTCTAGTTTTGGTATCAGGCTGTCAGGCCGTCCAATCTTCTGTTAATGTTGAGACCCAGCTGGCTGGGGGAAGTTGGGATGTACAAACATCTGGTTGCTGAAAACCTCTTAAACTCAATATCATGGTTGACACAAGTATGATCAAATATTAGCCATAGCTGAGTGTGCATGTGTGTATCTGTGCGCGTATGTCTGATCTATAATGGGTACATATCGAACTGATGCACTCACCAAATATGCACGAGTTGTTTTTCAGTGCACGCCTGCGCAGTTACTGTAACTTGACAAAAGTAGATGCTTCGGCATATGCAGCGAAAATGCTGAGGGAAAATGGATGGGACCTCATCAATGGCCACTGACATTTGTTAGGTAACCCCTCCCATCTACACTGGGTGTGTCATAGCAAGGGCCTAGCTGTAGGCACGCTTGGAGCTGAAGATTCCAAGATAATGGTGAATCTTCCTGTCAAACAATCTAATGTTTGGTTGGTTAGATCTGGTTAGTATATATATATATATATATATATTGATAGCAAAAGATTAAAAGACATGGTAGTATATTTATGTATATTTTACCATTAAAGACATTGTAGCTGGGTAGTATATTTTACCATTGATAGTAACATATTTAACCAAGGTTTACCCAGAAGACATCTCAAAAGACCAAGCTATTGGGTATTGCTTGGATTGGATTCAAAAACCACCAGTCCTGGTGGTGACAGCCCGGCCCAAAGGTGCTTCATCTCATGATGTCAACTGCGACCCTATTTCACTGGCGCCCGTTTCTTGAATTGTTCATCCTTAATCCCCGGATTCTGGTGTGTTTTCCCTCAGTCAACAACAATGATTTGGAAACAATCGACCCAAGCCAGGCCCACCTGCTTTGACCCATCAATTTTTCATCTAAATCATCATTCCGGATCATCCCTGGCGCAAATTCAATCAAATTCAAGGACGTCATCACCAAAACTCTGTTTTTTCACCATTTGAAATCAGCTCTGAAAATGATAGCTCCCTATTCCCATCATCCCATTGTTATCCCAGTTGCTCTTCCATCCTCTTGTGTTGCAACGTGCCAATCAAGGACGTCATGAAACTGATCACTGTGGAAAAGGTCAGCAAGGAGACAAGGGCCACCAACGCCGTATAGACGCCTTCCGTAGAGTTCACCTTAAGGCGCTCAAGCCGCTTGCAGTTGGAGAACTATGGAGAACTGGCGAGTTCGGAGTTTGGTGTCATGGAATGAAGCAATGGAAATGCGGATTTGAAGCAACAAAACTGGTGAAGTAAAAGCCAACAATTGGGATTCGAAAAGGATCGGATCAGTTCGAATTGAGATTTAACCAACGAAGATGGAGATAGACGCAACAAACTTTGGCAAGAACAACCAATAAACATTGGGACAGTATATACCTGGTATGGTTGCCTGCTTGCGCCAATAGGGACCCACAACTACAAGATGCACTTGGCAAATTATGTTTGTAAATAGTTCACATCATCAACCAGGACAAACATATATGATTTAAATTGATCTAAATCCATTGGTGGATGACTTCGCCAGGTTGACCGGTTGACCCTGGACTGAGTCTGTTGGGCCCCCTGGGCCCCCTGGGCCCCCTGGCTGCTTCAATCTGCGTGCCACCAATGCCCAACCTGGATCCAGGTCATCGATGACTTCACCAAAATGGTGACGGAAAACCTGTCGCTAGCTATGAATCAAATGGATTGCCAACCATGATTTAACCATCTGAAATAGAATCTGTTTGCACAACCAATGTCGCAATGTCGCTAGGCATAGAAAAGACTACCCCTCTAGACCATGGCTTTCTCCCTTGAAATCGAGCTGCCAATGAAGGAGGGACTCTCCTTACCATCCCCGTATACCTACAACATCTGACAACTTATCTGACCTGTTGCAAGGCAGAATTTCCGAAATCAGCTCATGGGGTGAATCGCAACCCATGATGATTGACTTCACACACCTGCAGATGTAGCTTGACCTTTCATTTGCAAGCAAAAATTGGCAAAAAAAAATGTCAAATACAATATCAATTACCAGAAATCATAGATGTTTTTTTTTGGTCATCCAACCCATAGCTATGTAAATTTATCCATATGTCTTGGTCTATGGAGCGTATGCGGCTTCCGAAACTCTGTGAGAAACTGAGATAAGGCCCATCGCAGACTGGTGGTGTACAGCAAAGTGAACGAGGCGCCTGTCAGCGGAGCATGGCTGGAAAACCCCAGAAATAGGGAATCTATTGGGATAATTTGGGATCCATGTCTAAAAAACAGAACTATATAGCTATGACTGGTTGGTGGTTGAGCCACCCCTCTGAAAAATATGAAAGTCAGTTGGGATGATCCTTCCCAATATATGGAAAAATAATCCAAATGTTCCACACCACCAACCAGATGATCATTGATTAATCCATGTAATATTATGTATCTCATATATATTTATATGTCATCATATGTCGATATGTGACATCCACCATTTCGGTGGATTCAAACGCAACAACCCCTACCACTATCTATTGATGGTAAGTACCTCGAACATCGCCCGACTTGTTGACCACAAAAACAAGTCCTGGTTGCACAGGTGAACCCCCAATCCACGAATCATATGACTTGTGATCAATGAATTGTTACATGGTATACTTTTAAATGATGGTAAATCATGGTAAATCCATTACATGGATTACATGTCATCAAGTTGGATGGTATACCTTTAAATCATATGGTAAATCCATGTTGATGTGATGAAACTGTCGAAACATGATGAAACCCTGACCAACTTAGAGGTGATGAGTTCCCAGGACATCCCTCAAAATTAGCCCTATTGTTTCATGATGCATGTTGAAGTTTCAACCCCGAACCTACTCCCCCAAAGAAAAATCGGGATAATCAAATACTGGCTAACTGTCAATAGTATATAGGGATTAGCAAAAACATAGGATCATCATTCCATGCAATCCCATTTATAGATACTTAATAGGTGATACAGTAAGATACAGTAAGACACTTAGTAAGTCCCCATGACATCTCCGGCATTGGGCAGGCACCTTCTTGCTTGGCTGCTGAGATCCAGGTCACGCTTTCGGAGCTCATGGAGCCTAAACCTGGACCGGCGACCAGATGGGAAAAGCGATGGAGAAATAGAGATTTCGTATGTTTTTCTTTGGGAGAGATTTTGGGGGGAAATACACATATGATCATATATGGAGATATGGAGATTTGCTGTGATTTCGTAGAGAAATGCATGGGTTTGTGCAAGCACGGGAAAATTACATTATATATATATATATTCAGTACAGTATATGTACAGACATGTATACATAAGGGATATATATATTAGCATTTTAATGTGGAATATGATGTTCTAAGCAGGACTTGGAGATATCACTGTATCTTTATGATGGGTAATGTGACTTTATGAAGATTTGGTAGAAAAGTATGGAAACATTAAATACAATTATGTGGGAACAAAAAGCATAGAAACATCACCATGGATATGGGAATATAAAGATGAGAATGTCCAAAAACACATGGCAATAGAAAATAAAATGCTTGAAAAGAACATGACCTAGCAAAATTTTCATCCTGATGTCATCCTAACTGGTACCTTTGAGACAACAGGATAAACAGAACGAGTTTCCTTCAGCCCCCAGCGATGGCTCAGTGGCCACCAGTTGAACCATTCCCGTGCTGTCACCATGTGACGTTTCGCCTTTTTGGAGACGTGACATGGAGTTAGAAATTTTCTCCAAAGAATTCTACATAATGCACATATGTGTTTGGTTGTTTGGATAAACTGTACGATGGAAACATATTTAGTTCCACCATGTTCCTTCATATTTATCCAAACTGCAGCTCGTATGGTAAATATCAGTTTGGTTCTGAAAAAATATCAATGATAACTGCAGTATATCAGTTACCATCTGGTTATTTAACATAGCCATGGAAAATGGCCCATTTATAGATGGTTTACCTATTAAAAGTGGTGATGTTCATTGATTTTCCATGGCTATGTTAAATAACCAGAGGGTATATAGCTAAGATAAATGTGGTTCTGAAAACTCCAAACCATCCGCCAGTGGCGAGTGGCCAAACCATCCGCAAGCGATGACATGCTCCAACAGAAGCCTCAGCGATGACAAGCCGTTGCGCGAACGATCATTTGGGGATACACCGCTTCGCCCAGTTATCAACATCTGGCTGACTGGTCTAAGTTGTATCACTGGGATTTTATATACAGTCTGACCGGAAATCCATTGCTGTTGACCATCGAAGATGTGGGTGTCAGACATAATATATATATATATACATATATATATATACATATAAATATATATATATACATATATATATATACATATCTATCTATATTCCATTACCTTCCTCTAACATCCTTTAAACAATTATCATGACTGCTTAAGGTGTTGACACTAGAAAGTCAAGCAACAGTATGCAGCATAGGCATACAAAACTAACCAATAATCAATAATCATGAAAACAATCATTTGGAAGCCCGGATGCTATGGTTGTGTTGACAGTGCATGACCTCCGCTTCTCAGTTGATGTTTGATCTAACATGATCCAACTACCTTTCAAGCTCTCATCACAGGTAGCATACTACAAGGAGTTTGTCCAACCATACATTTGATTTTATTGAGTGCATGTCAGGATTTCACCAATTCACGTAACAGGGAAAGGAGTTTGCAAGTTTGGCCAAGAAATGCGCCTTGCTGGGAAGATCGGTGGCTCCTTTGGCGATCACAGCCCCTAGACTAGACCTGCAAAAGGATTCCACCCCGCTATGGTGGCAGCCATGATCTTTGACAACAGACTTAGACCGTTCTGTGGCAAAGGTATGATCGTAGTATGCACAATGCACGATCACCTTTTTAGTCGTAACAATATAAGTGACATTTATATTTACCTGGCAATTCCTGATAGGGAGTATTCTACATATCCGTCTCCTTGTGCCTAAGTCAATACGACGGGTCTGACATGCAAATAAAAGCTAACCCATGCGGCTCCTACTAAAAGAGGGCAACGATTTCAAGCAGCATTAAGCACTGCCAAGCATCATCGTGACCATGGCAATGACCAGGGTGAACTGAGTATAGGCAACGTCTGATTCAAACCTGAACGAAACACCAGGAGGACCATACGGTGCTGGCCGTTTCTGGCACAACTTGTCTACTAGCATGGTGGGAAGTTGATCTTAACAATGATGTTGAACCATTTATAATACAATGTATAGTATTACTACGTTGTTATGAACAAAAAATACTATTTAGATGCTCCAGTCTTCTCGTTCTTGCACTGCACCACGATGCTTTGGGCATCCTGAACGGCTCGAACTTTGAGGTTCCGACCCGCTATATGGAGAATTCATGACATGGCATACTTTTTTGGAGGAGCGCCTAGTTTTGATTCATCCCCGCAAGAACTTCTCGTAGTTTTGACTCATAACAGTGTGAATTTCTTGTAATTGCCTTCGGAAACTATCTAAGTATTTCAGCAACACCGAGTATTTTGACACGGATCTGAAAAGAAAATGGTGAAAATGCACCCAGGGTTGCCCCCTTCTCAATCTCTATAATCAAACCTTAATGTTGGGATTGATGTTGGTTAATAACCCCGAAACAAAAGGCCTGTTTCTTGTGGGGAGGAATGGAAGAACTACCTTATTCTGGTACCCTTCCATGAGAGAACCAGTTTGCTCCTAAAAAGTCGGGTGCCGAACTTGAATTGCGCGCGGCATCCGTGTCTTGCTACTGTGTTTCTGTTCGCTTAGAGTAGCCTTGACTGTATACTGATGTACAGTATATACTGTATACCATGTCGCTGACTGTATACCACAATTAACATTCCAATATCTCTGGACTGTTCTTTTTCCTATGGAACTTCCAGCTATCTGTGAAACTTCCAGCTGACATAGCATAACCGGCTGACGGAAAAATACTGAACAGTACTGATTTGAGTGTGACGCCAAATCTTCATCTATTCTATTTAAAGATAGAAACGCCCATGGAAATTCGCCCATTGACCAGTCACCAGTCGATCCAAACCCAACCGGGTGGCTTGTCCCGCAAGAACGCCGCGGCCCGCGTGAGTTTTCCGAGGCGTACGACTCGGCAGAGGCGCAGAAGTCGCAGGACCTGTTGCAGGGAACGGATTGACCGATAGGTAGACCTACCATTTATGGGGCCTATTTTTGTAGGGCTAAATTTAAGCGGATCTGCCCCCAAAATATTGCTAAAATACACTTTATATGATACAAAAACCCTATCTTAGGGCATGTGGCTTAACATTTTTCAGATGGATGTAACAGGCTTAGAAGCGAACACAAACAATGGGAATAGATCATGATCTATAGGTCGTTCAAAGCTTTCAATGTCATGCAAGTAGCGGGCTCCAGTGGTATTCCAGCAATATCCACTTCCCGCGGTTATGTCTGCAAAACCTTCCATGGAATGCAAAAAAAGACATGTCAAAGTTGTCTTCAAAACATAGCCAATCTCAGACAGTACAGTATGCAGTATGCATTGTATACACACAGGATACGGGTACACATAAATAAATAAACAAACAAATAAATAAATAAATAAATAAATGTGTAATATATATATATATATATCATATAGGTAGACAACATACATACAATTGTATATATATACATACATATAATATGTATTCATACATGTGTTGTGCATCCCCATTTATAGCAAGAGACCGGAGTACCAAGCTCTCCATCCATATCCATATCCAAGGTTTACCAAAAATATGTGAGAATATCAAATATTATACATTTCATTATGAAATTATGCACCCCCATGATCTCCCATCATTCATAGCAACATGCTCAATTGCCGGCGAAAAACGCGTGTGCCCGCACTCTGCGCACTGGCACGGGCGTCATCGAACATCAAAATCTCGGTGGGATGTGGCTTAAAAAGACAACCCAGCGAAGAATGAACATAGTATAACATAGTCAAAAGTTGTCAAAAGCATACCAATCATATCAAATCTTAACTCGCTTTTGGCAGCTTCCTAGTCTTCCTTTTTTTATCCTTGGACATGGGAAAAAAAACATGAAAAAACCTGTGGTTTCATTTGGGTCCATGACAAATGCCTGCATGGGATGTCGCACGTGGGAGAGTTTCCCAGTTTGGGTCTGAAAAATCGAGACTCAGAAACTCAGTAGTCGTTTTCTTCACGTCTTTGAAAGCACCATCTTTCTTAGTGACTATGCCAATTGACACCTTTGACAGCACATCCCAAAAAATCAAGCGCCCAGCCACAACGTCAATGATGGTGACCACAATGTCAGGTATGAACCACGACTTCAGGTAGCGTTTCGCAATGGCACGATGGTCATCGATCAGCTGTCCCTTGTCCAAATATCCTATAGCCGAGGCCCGACTAGGCGGAGTTTCCCAGCTCTACGCATTTACTGGATAATAAACTTGCATCAAAGTATCCTATTTCAGTGGAGGAAAACACGAACACATCAATGTCACATCAATCTTCCGTGGCTGGCCTAAGGATCTTGATTTTGGATTGGTATATATAGCTGATAGGTCCAAGGTCCACAAGCACAGTGGAAACGCTGTGGAAACATGTGGAAACAGTGGTGCAGACACTGGTTCAGATGTGTGAACCAGCATACATCATATTGTCAGGTGCATGCTAAAATGATTTTAGTTGTGGGCTTTTAGGCCTATTGCGTGCTGATCACAAGCCAAAGATTTTATGAAACTATGTACATCTATGGCATGGCCATGAACGTGCAGCAATCCTGTGGTCGTTGGGGGGCCACTTGGAAAGAATGCAAAAAAACAAAATCAAGTTTTGGACATGTCATTGTGGAACTACATTCTCTACGACCATCCAAATAAGGAGTAGGAGATAGTAGGAGATAGATTGAAAGTGGTTGAATTGAATCGCATTGAACCACTGCTAAGTCAACGCATAAGGACTGTAAACTCACCAATATTCACCAGCAATTCACTTCTGAGCTTCAACTTGTTCAACTTCTTTTCTGCGGGAGTCATTGTAGCCATCTGGGTGAGTCTGAATATGGGGGATGTACTAAAATTTGATTAAGACGTGCGTTGACATAGAATACTTTGATGAAGTATCAGTATATTACTCCACTGACAATTGATTAAGAAAGATATTTCACTTTAGCCGTCGGTAGTTGTTGATTAAGAAATACGATTTAAATGGGAAAACATATGAGAAACCATAGGATTTGGGGCTGCCCAATTTTGAGACCAACCCATCAACCCATCTTTCCACAGCTTTGCCCACTGATCCGAGGCCCTCTTCGTGACCAAGAGTCCAGTCAGAAAGGACAACAACATGTCAAAGAACCAGTAGAATACCTGCACGACTGCAGTGCTCCAGCAAAGGACAAGGTGGATGCTCCAGTAAATATTTGAGGAAACTCGAGTGGATTGGTTCTCATGCAATGGTTTGATCAAGACAATGGGAGGGATCTTCTAACAAGACTCAACCATTTCTCTCAAGAGTCAAGAAACGTTTCTTGGTGGAAGTCGACCAATCACACATGCTCCGTGGTGTTGCTACCTTTACCAACATACCTCCGTGATTTTGGTGGTAAATGGATATATGAAACCCCCGCAAATACAAGTAGTCGAATATCTTAGTCTCATGCTATTGTCGGATGAGATTTGAAATCTAATAGCTATCATAATTTCCCTCATTTTGAGACCAATCAGTTATTGGTTCATATTTTTCCCAGATTGGTTTCATAATTTTCACCCTTATAATATATATATATATAGTGTGTCACAGTGTTATATATATACAGTATATAAGTGTAACCCCCATTGACCCCCTATAATCATCAACAGGGTGCTTGAAAAATGCTCAGCTCCAAACGTCTAGCAGATCAAGGAGCAGCCAAGGCGCAGCGATTTGAGATTTGATTTTCAGAGCTGGAAACCTCGGCAGCTCACTGCGGTCACCGGCAACCTCCACGACGGAGAAAAGAGGAGAATACCTCCTCAAGTAATACAAAGAACTTGGTGGCCCAAAACGGTGTTTAAACACATGTATATGATTATATATATATATGTGATAAATGGCAGACTTTGGGCTTGAATGAGAGTCTAGCTATATATAAGAATATTATCAAACATTACAATATAATCAATATATAGATATGTCAGCAACCAAGGGAATATAACTGAATACAATCGTGAAACATGGTGATCCATCGTGATTAAAAAACATTGTAACATATTGCAACCACCAAATACGTGGATGTACTGCAACTTGCAATTCATCAAAGACTCGCTGGACACTATATAGCTTTGGGACATGGAGGTGGTATAATATTTTTCCGAATTGGGATAGACAGTCAAAAGACAGTCAAAAAAACACAAACTCTCTGACAACGTTGGTTGAATCATATGCTTCATCGGGTCACTCTACCTGATATGCCGCTATTCCTTGAGTAAACTCTCCCACGGAACTTGTTGTTTTCGGAGAAATCTACGGTCCATCATAGGAAGATTGAGTCCTTCTTGGAATCTCACAGCAGTTTTGTATGACTTTGGCTTCAAATAGGATACCCTCTGGTAAACTAACATAGCTATTGAAAATTGCCATTTATAGTGAGTTTTCCCATTAAAAATGGTGATTCTCCATAGTTATGTTAGTTTACCAGAGGGTACCCACCTATTGAATCCGTTTTTTTCTAAGGACATTTATCCCCTTTGGATGGCCATCCATTGGGGGTTTCTGCCCAGAAACATCTCAAAAAAGTCATCAGTGACAAACTGCACAGGCAGGAAGATGGTGTCCTAACGCACGGGTTAACGGCGCAAAAATCAACATTTTTTCAGGACAAAAGCCGGCACTTGGAGCACCCTGATCAAGCACCGGCCTGAAAAAACCTACCGTAAGAACCCCTCAGTGTGGACACACTGTTTGGGGAAAAACATTGTTTCATCTTGAAGGGAAAGCGACTCAGCAATTAGGATCCCATAGTTTAAGACTTACCACCTCTAAATGATCATTAAAGATGAAAATACAATGAAGCTTCAAATATGTGAAGAGGTGTCATGTGATGTGGCGGGTAGTATATGCTCTCCTTTTTTCGAGATCCAGTTCTTCTACTAGTAAATCGTTCACTGCACTAATCACAGTACAACACCCCAGAAACAACTCTCTGCCTACTGAACTTCTTCCCTGGCATAAAACATTTACAAGTAAGTGCGGCCCCAAAGTGGGAAGGCTGTCCCTTACCATTCGGTTCCTCTGCGAGCTCCAACGGATTATTCACAATCAGCTTTTTGTGAGATCTTTCCCATGTAATGTTGGATGCTGATTATTTGATTAGTGTGTACCTAAACAATTCACGGGGTAGCGTAACTACAGGAGTTTATTTAGTTTGAATCTACTTCTTATATCAATATATTATCTCCAAATCATTTAAATATGATTTACATATTTATCACATCATTAAATCATGCCTGGCCCTTCAGGAATCGTTCGCTTCAGGGCCGGCCCCACAACATGTTCTAAGACGCCATGGCCAGCAAAATGATTCCGACGAAGTCCCACAGATTTCGGAAGTGTCCTCGGATGGTTGTCCAACCAGGCGACATATTTTAACAAAGGAGTACTCTCCAAAGGAGCCATGTTGCATCATGTTTACGGATATGATATGTTGAATATGTTACAAACACATGGGGTAATCATTAATGGTTAAGAATCTAATCCCGGTGAATAAGGAATGAATCTCCGATAACGTGATAACTATGGGTATCATTCACAAATGATGATTTGAAGATGATTTGAATACTCTTATTCTCTGGTAAATAAACATAGACCCTGAAAATTACCTATTTTTAATGGAAACTAATCTTCCAACCCCTATCTGGCAGGGTCTATGTTAATTTACCAGAGGGTATTCTCTGTGTTTTCTTCTTTTAATACTCCCACTGTGTCGAAATCAAACTGTGTCAAGATCCCTCAGCCCCACCTTTCTGGCCCCATTTGTTTCGTCATCTGCAAGTGATATGGTCACTAACATCAACAAACCTGCGGTTCTGCAATGTCTAGGCCCCCAGGTGGTTATAGTTGGTTTATCAAAAAAAACATCTATAGGATTAATGGTATTTCAAAGGATTTAATGGGACTGCATCAAACAGTGGACCTCATCAACAAGTGTGTTGTTGTGTTCTTGCAGACATACCCTCCAGTAAACTAACATGGCTATGGAAAATCACCATGTTTCATAGTATATAAACTATAAATGGCCATGTTCAATAGCTACAGTATGATAAATTACCAAAGGTACTTCCTGAGCATAGTTCAACCTCATACTGTGACATCCGCAAACTTTGATATTCTACGTGGAAATGAGTGGATTTCAGGATCGTCCAAGTCAAAACAGTCAATCCACACCTCAAGCTCTACATTCTTAGAAGTATGCCCTTATCCACCCACATGTACACCCAACTTGCCATGCTGTGGACCCTGAAATTCTACAATCACCTGGTTAAACTAACATCTACTCTCTGGTGATCTAGCTTTGCCCTAAACAGCTGCCAGGTGATGCAAACGAGACACCCATGGGATTTAGCACTCCGAGCCTCAACAATGCATTGGAGGTCAACATCAACAGGGATAGTGTGATCAAGAAACTATAAATGTAATATAACTATCGAACTATATAGTGTATACATCTACTATACTCTAATACATTCATATGTGATTAGTGGCTTCAAACATCTTGCCAACAAGAAACCATTGGGGAATCAACATCTCACAACCACCAGTTCAGTCACCACTGAAATCCAGGGCGAGTATTCTTCCGTCGTAACTCTGGTTAAAAAAGGCCTGGATTTAAGAGGTTTTTTTCGTCCCCACAACAGCTCTGGAATGGTTCAAAGACCTCAACGAAGATTTACAGAGGATTATCTCCAAGCGAAGTTCACCACTGATTCAATAAGTGCCTTATCTGGATATATCCAAGCCCGCAGCTGGAAAGCAACCTACCAATGACTGGAGATACCTCATGCAAAAACTAATCATGGTTCTGAGCCACAAACCAATTCAAGAATGCCCACTCTCACCAATTCTTGTTAATTAGAATGTATTATACATCATCATCTACAGTACTTGGATTTGGTTGCTCCAAACAATCCGAACATATTCCCTATAGATTCCCTATAGATTCCCTATAGATTCCCCACATGTTGGTTTTCCAATGAGGAAAAACCAACACCTGAAGCAACATCGATGCATCCAGGAGGCCAACATTGCGGGGTTTCAGGCAACGCCTGCGTCTTGGACATGGCAAAGGCCTCTCCTTTACCTCGGGTCAGCCGTGCCTTTTTCCTTGGCTATGAAAATTGTGGGTTGAACACCCTGAAATCCTCTGGTTCATCAGAAATGTGTACCTATTATTCATAAGTGTACCGTTTTTATAAACCCCAGATGCTCCATGTATGGTATATTTACCTACATTTGGGTCATTTATGGGATAAATGTTGGTAAATATTCCATACATGGAGCATATGGGAACTGTTATTTTCTGGGTAAACGTATACCACCATTTTCAGACAAACCAATTTTCAATGAAAGTGAAAGGTGGCATCTGATAGTCAAGCCAAACTAGAATGCTTGGAAAACAAGCGTTTGTTCCGTGAAGATATGTGAGCAGAGTTCGAAACGCGTATCATGCCATGGTTCAAAGCTTGGTTAAGAACGGGATTCCCAGATTCCCAAAATATTCTCCATGATTGCTGTCGACTCTTGGCTGCATTTTTTGATCATATGAAAATCAACCGTTGAAGTTTGGGACTTTACTGTCATTGTCCAATTTACCCTCTGGTTATGACTAACAGTTCGCCATGGTATAGATGGCCCATAGAAATAGATAATGGATGGTTTTCTTATTGAAAATGGTGATTTTCCATGGCTATGTTCAATAACCAGATGGTAACCCAAGTTTTCATGATTTGCGAACGGTTCAGGCCAATCCACTGGTCATCAGCTTTGGATACATACCGCATCCTTAGGAATCAGTGGTTCACACCTGAAACATGTCCCAGTATGACAATGATAGAATCCGCATAATTAATTCTGACATAGTTATATAACATATATAGATATCACATATAAATTGTCCTGTTCAACAATGACCCCATGACCTCTTCAGACTTTGTTCGTTTTCCTGAGCCGTGTTGCTGATAGATCGGCGTCGTGCAGAGCTAGCCGACTTGGTTAACCAGCAGCCGTAGGGTGCCTCGGATTGAAAGGAGAAAATCATGGTGAACTATTAGCCACATCATGCCACATCATATCTAAATGTGGATAATTACCGAAGTTTCCGAAGGCTAAATCACATTTGTTGCTAGTCAGTATACATCCCCATGCATAGCCAAGGTCGCATCACACGTCAGTTTTTTTTGACTTCATTGAGTGTCTCATTGATATTTTGTTCCTCGAAGTATGGCTGAGAATAAACACAATCACCAACCAAAACATAGCCATCAATGTGCCGTGGAGACATGTTTCTGACTGTAGACTGCATAAAGACATCCGGCAATGCAACGTTGAAATGAGAAATCCACCATAAACGGGACTTTAAGTGGGAGAATAATAATAATAATAATATATATATATATAGATATACATATATAAATCATAGTGCTTGCAGAACATTAAGCAAATATTTTGCAGATGGAATGCCAAGTAGAATGTCAGAATAGAACTGCTGGGGATCGCCCGAAGAAAGTATGTTTTACCCCTTGCCAGATTTGACCACCAGAGGGTCTGTCATGATGTGACCTACGTTGGTCAATGATTGTAATCATCATAGTCAGAACATGTACTTACTAGGTGGATATATATATAATTATATATTATAATTGTATACATAATTATATATATATATATACCTCGGAACTCCTCCGATGCAAAAAATCCAGTGATTTAAGGTTTATGATCAAAATTACTGTTTTTTGGATTGAACCCAAAAAACGACTCAAATGCCTGAAATTCATGTTCTAAGAGGATGTAAGACGTACTGAATATGAAATATGTAATTCACAGTGTTTCACCCACACCTTAGCCATTTCTGTTCACTTTCCCTTTCCTTACCGCTGCACCTATGTGCTTTCTAGGAGGACCTGTATTATTTGATATGTTTGTGTGCATAGTGCATGCATGGACCATCAGTTTTGACACATTTTGACAATGTGGGATTGAGAGCATGTGTTTAGCAAAATCCTGTGACCCAAATTACCCGCAAAACGCCCGCAAAAATCCCGCAAACGCGCGCAAAAACTGTCAAACGCGCGCAAATCCTGATTTCTGGTCATTTAGGGTAATTTGAGTCGTTTTGCAAAGGACGCATTTTTGACCATGTTTGAAGGACAATGAGTTCAATCGCTCTCATGCCCATTCTGTCTGTTTGGGCTTACCAATTAAGCAGCAGGGCTTGCAACCCAGGACTGAACCGCTATTTTGGATTGATGGTTCCAGATGGGGCAATCATGATGCCCACAACCTGTTTCTCCAAAGATCGCCTTGTTTTCATTTTATGACTTCAAATCGCTGCGTTTTTCTATGAAACGCCTCATTACCTTAAACGCCTAGAATTTTCCATGCAATGGAAGCTTGAGGTATATATTGAACTATAACGTGTTTCTCGACATTCACACGTATGGCAAACATATGGTATCAATACGGAGACAAGCGCCCTTCACCACTGAAAAAATCACACCGGGGCGCTGAAAACTTGTTGTAAGGACTAGGAGTGACTTCACTGCCAAGGCAGGAGAGGTTTGCTGACCTTGGTCGGTGAGAAATCTGTCGCTGATCCAAGTGCAGAAAATCATCCAAAAAAAAATCTATTTATACAATGTACACAGATCGCAAAGTGGGGCCCCCTGGATAGCTAAGTTGGTTTATAATTCTTATAACTATGGTTTGTGATATATACTTATCACCATTAATTGGGTATATGATGGTTTTTGGTATCAACCCATAATGGGCATCCTTGCACATAACTCAATGTTAATGGAATGATGACCATCCCCCAAGATGGCTATAGACTATTTAATCCAACTTTTGAACATGGGACGTATGGATTTATGGTGCTGGTAGCTGCCTTCTCAGAAATCCCTTCGAAAATGATTATCATGGTAGATACCTCACTTAAAGAGTATGTGCTATCTGCAGATCCCAGTAACATCTCTACAAATTTCTTGCTACCGAACTTGGTTAACAAAAACTACGTCTCAATCAACATTCATTCTGTTTGCCGCAGGGTTTAGGCAGTGGAACTGGAAATCACTCAACCTGGGACTGCTATATTTGATGTTTAGGGGCACACAATTCATCTCATGTCAGGCCAGGATTCATAAGCCCTGGCTAGGGGAACCCCCACATAACTGGCTAGGAATGGGCACCATCTCTTGGCATTGGATGTGTTCATCCCCCGCAAGATAATGTATGATTGGCATCGGTCTGGGTCCGTTGCAAAGAAAAAACAAACATGTTTTCCAGTTTCAAAACCTGATATATACATATATGTAAATATACACATCTATGTATACATGTATGTGTATATATATATATTCTTATATATATATACATATGTAAATATATATACATATAAATGTATACATGCATATATGTATATATGCATATATGTAAACAATATGTATATAATTAATGATATATATATATATACATATGTATATGAATATATGCATCCATATTATATATATATGTATACATACATACATACATACATACATACATATATATATATATACATATATATATATATACATACATACATACATATATATATATACATATATATATATATATGTACACGTATGTACATATATATATATTTATATATATATAGTGGCTGCACCAGTTACTCAGCTTCTCAGCCACTCAGCCACCACCACCCCCACCCCCTAACCCCCCCGCCATCAGTCACTCTACTTTTGACGTATGTATGTACGTACGTATGTACGCACGTATGTATGTCTATGTATGTATGCAATGCAATGCAATGCAATGCAATGCAATGTAATGCAATGCAATGCAATGTAATGTAATGTATTTATGTATGTATGTCTGCGTGCGTGCGGGCGTGCGCGCGTGCGTGAGTGCGTGCGCATGCAGGCATATGGATGTATGTATGGATGTATGTATGTATGGATGGATGTATGCATGCACGCATATGTATGTATGTATGGATGGATGGATGGATGGATCGATGTATGCATGCATGCATGCATGCATATGTATGTATGTATGTGTGTATGCATGCATGCATGTATGTATGCATGTATGTATGTCTGCGTGCGTGCGTGCGTGAGTGCGTGCGCATGCATGCATGCATATGGATGTATGTATGGATGTATGTATGGATGGAAGGATGTATGCATGCATGCATGCATGCATATGGATGTATGTATGGATGTATAGATGGATGGAAGGATGTATGCATGCATGCATGCATGCATATGGATGTATGTATGGATGTATATATGGATGGATGGATGTATGCATGCATGCATATGTATGTCTGTATGGATGGATGGATGTATGCATGCATGCATATGTATGTATGTATGGATGGATGTATGCATGCATGCATGCATGCATATGTATGTATGCATGCATGCATGCATGCATGCATGCATGCATGCATATGTATGTATGTATGTATGGATGGATGGATGGATGGATGTATGCATGCATGCATATGTATGTATGGATGGATGGATGGATGCATGCATGCATATGTATGTATGTATGGATGGATGGATGCATGCATGCATGCATATGTACCAGTGTATGTATTTATGTATGTATGTATGTATGTTACACATATATACATATATATACTATATGGTACCACCCTCAAACACATTCAAACATCATTGAATATAATTATACATGCTATGATCCAGGCAATAGGTGGCTCAGAAAGCGTTAAGAATCTGAGGGGCTCTGGGGTTCAACCTTTCGACATCTTATCCAACGCTTTTTCTGTACCTAAGCTGTACCTCTGAAAAAGGTCACCCCTCAAAAAAATAGTTGGGTAAAATCACTTCCGGTTACCTATCTGGAAGCTTATACAGGAATTTGCTGATCATGGTCGATCATCATTTTCTGATGAAAAATAAGCATTTGGAAGGTATACCCCATTTTCAGACACACCCACATGAGTTTTTTCTGACCATGTTTGGACCACCCCTTACAAAATCGAACCATGTCCTCCCCATGGATCTTCAGCCGAAAGGCTTCACCGCATCATTGGCTTCAGATTCCTTAACGACAGAAACACCACCATTTTGACCACCTTGTAATGGTCATGAAGTGAGTCATCAAGTGAGTCATGAAGTGGGAATGTTAACAACTTTAATGTTTGAGAAGAGCAACTGTACACATGGAATAGAAGAATCACATTGCTAGTGAGATGAGAGGATCTCAACCAAGCTGGAAAAAACCGAACACCTTGCCCTTTCAGCTCTGGACAGCATGGCAGTTTGGTTTCTATCCGTTTGAATGAGTTGTTGCATAGGTGAGAAGAAAACAACTCTTCTAGTTTGGCCAGGTTTCCCTCAATTGAAATTAAGTGTCATTAATGCTGAGCCGCCCCCATACCATCAATGGGGTAACTTTCAGTGTACAACGTACATGGAGGATCTGGCAAGGAAATTTAGCATCATATTTGATATCGTATCGTCATAAGACCACTATCAATCCAGCATACATAAATATATATATATATCGTTCATTATATTTCTATTTGTGTAAAGTGAGGGACATACAAAACGTTTTTTGTGGATTTACTAGCCTGCCCTGGGCAAGAATCATTGGGTATAAAGCCGTTGGAGAGACCATGGGATGTAATGGGGATATAGAAACAACATGAGCCACAGTTTCCCACAGATGGATTTTTTTGACATTTGAAATTGGATGGTTGATTGTATAGAAATATCATTCAGATAAAATCAGAAAAAATACTTTACTTCGTGTGATCCCCACCATGACATTTATACATTTTGTTACTGGCAAATCTTCTGGCATTCTATCTGACATATTTTCTGGCATTCGATCTGGCATTCTATCTGGCATATCTTCTGGCATTCTACCTGGCATATCTTCTGGCAGATGTTCTGGCATATCTTCTGGCATATCTTCTGGCATATGTTCTGGCATATCTTCTGGCATTCCATCTGGCATTCTATCTGGCATATCTTCTGGCATATTATCTGGCAAATCTTCTGGCATTCCATCTGGCATTCTATCTAGCATATCTTCTGGCATATTATCTGGCAAATCTGCTGGCATTCTATCTGGCAAACATTCTGGCACTTTATCTGGCATATCTTCTGGCATTCTAGCTGACATTCTATCTGGCATTCTATCTGGCATACCTTCTGGCATTCTATCTGGCATATCTTCTAACATTCTATCTGGCATATCTTCTGGCACTCTATGTGGCATATCTTTTGGCGTGGATACTCGCGGTTGAGGTCCGGCAGGGAACACTGGGCGTGGATGGTCGTGGTTGAGGTCCGGCAGGGAACACTGGGCGGGGATACTCGCGGTTGAGGTCCGGCAGGGAACACTGGGCGTGGATGGTCGTGGTTGAGGTCCGGCAGGGAACACTGGGCGGGGATGGTCGTGGTTGAGGTCCGGCAGGGCACACTGACGTGGATGGTCGTGGTTGAGGTCCGGCAGGGAACACTGAGCATGGATGGTCGTGGTTGAGGTCCGACAGAGAACACTGTGGATCGCGGGTCGCAGTTGGACGAGGAGGACGAGGAGGAGGACGACGAGGAGGAGGAGGAGGAGAGGAGGAGGAGATGAGGAGGAGATGAGGAGGAGAGGAGAGGAGCAGGCAACTGACATAAAATCTAACAACCCTCACCTGGCAGGTGGGGAACTAGATAGCTAGATAGCCACTCAAATCGACAACTAATTAAAACAGCTAGATGCAAATCAAGATCAGCATTGCCAAGAACATAATATGTCAATAAATTTCATTCATTCATTTGGAATAATTAATCTTATGAACAGGTAGACCATGGTAGACCTATGACCTGTTCCAAGCTTCGATCTGTGGACTCTCCCCCGGCGGCAGCGGCACTGACTGCACCCGCTGCGGTCGCTCGCGTTTCATCTGCGCCAGGGTTGTCCTTGGTGGCAGCTAAAAGTGCTGGATCTTGGAAGGCTAAAATGTCGGGGGGTGGGGAGAATCCATCCAAACTGGTGGGTTTTTTTGCATGAAACATGCGTGTTCACTATAGGAAAAACATGTACAGTGTACAGTATCTTTAGAAGCAAAAATGAAGGAGATCGAACTGGGATAAACATGATATAATGATTTCCTATTTGGACATTTGGATTTGTCTCCATGAAACATCATGTGCACAGCCCTTAAGGTGCGCGCATCACATGGCTAGAGGCAGGTTTGAATGGTAGCTGTGCTCGCCTGTGGGTGGGTAGAACTTTGTGATTATATATCATTCTCAAAATGGGGTTGCTTACGGCAATTTGATGGGAAAAAAGACATGATTGATAAACCTGTGGATTATCCCCTATTACATCCTATTCAGACTCACCAAGACTGGAAGAAGTTGAGGATTTTTGTTGATTTTTTGTGAATGGGAAGAACCATCGGTTTTTTTACTTCTTCGGAAGAACCATCAATTCAGCTCGTGCTGGATTAACCAGGAAATTATGCTGGGAACATTTGGGAACCCGGTTGCAATTCAGTTCTATTACCCTCTGGTAAACGTTTACATAACTATGGAAAATCACCATTTTTAATGGGACAATCCACTATAAATGGTCATGTTCAATAGCTATATTAAATTACCAGAGGGTAACCACCCAATGTAGACTCATCTGAGACAGCATGACTCACTGTAAAGGTGCGAGTGGTGAAACACTGGTTCATAGCCTACTCAAGCTTCGGGGTTATGATGGTTGGGTAAGCTGGATCATGAAGGGGACTAAAACTGAGTAGAGTTTGGGGTACACCGAAGAATAGCAACAATATGCAACAGTCACCACCATCTCCATAGGGGTCATCTTCTGAGCCATGCTAGGACTATAAATCCTACTTGCGGTCTATGCAGCAAGTTCACCCACTCCTGGTTTCGTGGTTTCGCTGAATCTGGGTAAATCATTGTGATCACTGAACCCTCAAAAATGATATAATCCGCAAACGTCCATGAACATCCATGAAACCAGAAATAGGTGTTTATGCTTGATTCCACCCTCCCAAAACAATCATAACCTATGGCGAGGTCGGTGTGGTCCTGACTCATAGCACCAGCTCAAAGATTGCACCATTTTTTGAACCCAAGCACCCGTCATCCCCAAGTCCAGTTACCAAATCATCCATGGTAGGTTTATCTTTAGAACCTAAAATCACAGATGGCATGGTGATAGGTCCAAACCATAGATGCCATCTTTCGGAGAATGCACATCCAAAGCAAGCAATTTTGGCTGAAACTAACGGTGGTAGCGATTTTTGGTGGTTCATCCTTAGCACGGCTTGATGGAAAAATCACAATATTTGGACTCCCATAATTTACAGGGGATTTCCGAACCATGTTTCTACCAAAGGGTATCCCATTTGCACAGTTCATTACCTACCTACCAGGCAGGAGGAAGCAACATGTACCCAGCATATGAAGCCCAGCTTCAAGCTCGGAGCACCAAACGTGTCCTCAGTCAAACGTCAAACGGGTTTTCGCTGGCTCTTGAAATGACGAGTCATTTCTTCGTGCTTGGGGGGGTTGAGAAACCATAGAGATACAGGTGGAAAAAATGTTTCGATTGCCTTCAGGGTTCTTGTGAAATGTCATGAGGCAAAGACCGGATCTAAGTCAAGTTGGTCAAAAATGGCGCGTGGATTTTCAAGAACGATGCAAAGGAACACTCTATGGCCAGGATGAGACAGAGTCAATGGCAAAAAGACTGAATTCTAGCAGTCATGTGCTATATGTGCTCTAGAATTTCGAACGCTCGAACCAACAACAACAGCAAGTAAATGCAAGTATGTAATCATATAGCAGAATCGTAAAATCAATCATGGGATCGTTCGTCCTCTACCGCTACTGTGCATATTGGTCCAGCGACCGTCTCGGTGAAAGCCCGGTAATCGTCTAGGAAACCACCACCTGAATTGTGAAGGAAGGGCGTGAACGGCTGAGGGAATACTTGGATGGAAATCGCTGTTAGGAAATGGTTTATATAAGATATATAACATTATATAATAATATATACTACTATAGCACCATTAACTAAACTACAATTGTGGTTGTAATCCAGTTATGTCGTTCTATGATATCAAAGTTATGATCCAGTTAAGAGAATTGTGATGAATATGCAAATGGTTTCCTATACATTGAACGTGTATGTGCCCACTAAGAGTTTGCGGTAACACTGCCACTCCTTCAGTGAACAACAAACACCCAAGGTCTAGTTATATATGGTTATGGGTCATTGTGTCAAACCCTGGTATCCTAGGTATTCAAGGTCTAGCTTGTGAATCTATGTTGACTCCCCCAGTATGGTAAATCCTTGGCTAACTTGACCCGTCCACATATCATGCATTCTGGTACACACGAATTATCAATATACAGTTTTGGTGGCTGTTTGGTGCGGTTCTGGACGTTAATCCAACGACTTCCTGAGACTTTGTTCATGATGAAACTTCATGGGCCTAAATGTGCTACTGTGCTAATCCCGCTGGTAAACCAAATACGAAAAACCATCCGATACAATCCGCAATGTTATCAGAAAAAGGTGGTAACTGATCCACCCAACACATAGGGGATTGAATCCCAAGAAACACCCCGTTTCTGTACATACCTTGACCCTCACTTGACCCACCAAAAAATGGGTAAATCATGGTCAAGCAATAAAATTGATCACTTGTGGTATAAATGCAAATGCCATCTATATAAATACCATTGTTTTACGCATGAATTGAAGATATAGATTCGTTTTAGATCACCTCTTTGAAGTATAGTATATATGTAAACAACTAATTGTTGTGTTGTTTTGTGGTTGAAGCTATGACAATTACCATGGACAAACGTTTTGGTATGTTCCTTCCAAGAATGACTACTTTGAAGATTCAGCACTGGCCTGAATCAATGATCAATACCATCATAATGCAGCCCAAATCATTTGTGTACTGGCCATGGGAGCTGCTGTGGAGTTTACTTGTTATTTTTTCAATTCACCTGTGACATAGAAGCCTTTCTTTGAACAAACGTTTCACAACTTGGCCAGGGATCCGGAACCTCATCATTATTTGATGGACATCTATGAATCTGTATTGGGTTATCCCCCCATTTAACGTCGAACAAAAACATGAATTAACAACAAAAAAACACTATGGTATTTTGTCAGCTTATATCCGAAGATCTAATAGATCCTGTGAAATGATGGGATACCACCATATACCACCACTCACCAAAAGATCTCAATGTCCACTTGTGCAATGATTCTCTATTGGTATATTTCCATTCTATTGGCTGGTTTCCAGGTGTTCCCATTCTCGGCTATAGTAATCCCCATATAATTAGCTACGTAGTATATTAAACCCTACACCCATCATCCAAACATTCTCAATTCCAGCTCCATGATTGTTTCATGGTTGAAACACCTTGTTTCACACCTTATTTCACATCTTAAAACCCCATAGAAATCACTCTTCCAACCCATGTGTGATATCAACAGCCAGGTATGGATTTTTCATGGCGCCGTTGTGACTGGCCACTCTCAATGCCCGAGGCCGCTGGGCCCGCTGGACGTGCTTTCAGCTGTCGGACGTTCATGACCCTCGTTCCAGGTGACCTGCTCGCGACGGATGTCCGAGATGTCGAGGATGCAAACAGGCTACCCTAGGGCAAACTAACATAACACAACCATCACCGTTTGTAGACCATTGGACCGTTTGGATTTTCGAGAAACCAGGAATCCCATGTGTGATGTCGATGTGGAAACTAGAAATGGTGATTTTTGTACATCTACCAGCACATGCCAAGGGGTGCCGTAATGGCACCCCTTAGGGAGGGGGTGTCAAAATGGCGCTCCTTTATTTCTAAGGTGTTTCTCAACCTGTTTGGGGTCATCTGGGATATACATTTCATCTTTGTTATCTGAGGCCACGGAAGCAATGCTTTTGAGTTTTATTTCTGGCACCCCAAAAATGGCGCGTGTCAAACGTGTCATTTGCGTGTCGGGTGGATGTGCAGGGGGTGCCAAAACGCCACCCCTTTAGGCTAAGGGGTGTCGTTTTGGCGCCCCTTAATGCGTGTTGGCAGTGTGTCACTACCAGGGAGTCGCGTGTCATTTGCGTGTCGGAATTCCCCAAAATCAAAGTTTTTGTTGTTCAGCTCGTCTCCAACTATGTCTCCCAAAAATGGTGCTATGAACATCGTTATCACCATATCCTGTTGTGTTTTTTTGGTTCGGCTAAGGGGTGTCGAAACGTAGCCCCTTAAAGAACACTCGATAGGGGTTCCAAAACGTAGCCCCTTGGAAGGTCTTGGTATGTTAGTTTACCCTAAGGGTAAATGTAAAAAAAAAACACATATTTTTGGTGATTTAATTTCATATCACGTTCACATCTTGTCAGAGTATCTGCAGATGAAATATCCCCAATTGGGTGATGTTCAATGGAAACGACATTTACATACATTTACCAACCCTCGATTTAAGCAACAAAAAATGGAGACTTACATCGAATCCGTGGATACCCTTGGACTCACAGGGTTGTTTCCCCAGTGGATGGTGAATCCACTTCTCAGACTTCTCAGACTTCTCCGCATCACTCGACACCTGGTGTCTGATTGGGATTTGTGGATGTAAAAATCAGTTCATCCCCTGAAACACATGGGATGTAAATGTAAATCTGGTTGGGGATGAATGATGGTTAATGATGGTTAATGATGGTTAATGATGGTTAATGATGGCTAATAACTGGTTGGTGGTATACCTACCCCTCTGAAAAATATGCTCATCAGTTGGGATGATGACATTCCCAATATATGGAAAAATAAAACATGTTCCAAACCACCAATCAGGAATGCATTTAGCACGTTTAATAGGTTTTGACCCATCCCCAAGTGAGACAAACTTGGAGCTCAAGTCCAAGAGCTTCAACTCATGTTCCCTAGTCCTGCCCATGTTGGCGCCTTGCCCGTGATATCCTCCTCATGTCCTTGGCTGTTCCCGGGATCACAACGGAACGCTGTGAAGGTCGGAAAACTAAAACTGGTCATGCAACTTTAGACACAACAGAAGGAACACTTAATTTGATTCCAAACTATACAGAACAACTACATAGAATCATATATACAGTATAGAAACGAAACAATAAAGAGAAAACATACAACAGAGACAACATGGTTTCCTAATGTTTCCTAAACGAAGGGAGACACCACCAATTCCTAGCCTTTTTTTTTGGGACACCATTCATGGAACCCAGTCCCAAGTTATTGGGTAACCCATCACGACCGTTTCTTCTTAAAACCAAGTTGTGTGATCTTAAAACCAATGACCCGTTCCCAGCCATTGATCATCCAAAGTAATTTTTTAAGTGTCTAATCCACAACATGTTTTTTGGGACCCTGAAATCACTGGTCTTCATGGTGCACGGTGCACACCCCTAGATGTCAGAAGTGACCCCATCAAAAAGTGGAGTTGGGGTTGGGGTTGTCTCAAAATCGGGAACCCTTGGGAACCTCGAAAACAATTGATGTGTCATAATTGTCATATGCCATTTTCAGGGCATCGCCCAGTTTGATATATATATATATACACACACACCCATTTATATAAGTGCTCCTCAAACCATGTTTCACGGTCTTCATCGAACATCATGTAAAAGTCACAGCATCTATCCGGAGAAAAGCAACAGGCTGACCCATGATCTCCATGTTGTTTCCCAAAAATATGATAACTCATGATATATCAATCTGGTTGGTGGTTTTAACCATCTTGAAAAACTATTAGTCAATGGGAAGGATTATCCCATATACTATGCAAAATAAAAAAAATATTCCAAACCACCAACCAGCAATTTAATGGACAACGAAAATATCATATTGAAGCTCCTAGAAATGTCAGCTCGCATATAATTGGAAAGGAGAAACAACATATAGGCTTTCCTCGAAGTGGGCTGCTGTGAAACTTGGAACTCACGACTTCCCCGAGTTCCTCCTGCTTGGAGGGGCAGGTCAGTTTGAAGGTGAGCAACCCATAATAACTCATCTTATGCTGTGATACTAAGTTTTAATATATTACAAAACCAGTTGCCTAATCACAGCTACTGTCTGCGATTTTCATCGATTTTCCACTGCCGTCATGTCACTGCTTCATAGCACTCACCCAAACGCCGGTGCAGTTCCCAAAATTCCCTGGATACCACCTAGAGTGTGAGCATGAGGGAAAGTGACAAGTTGCATACATCTGCCAAGATTTCAAGTTGTCCAGACACGGACCAACTCATACGTATATCCAGAATTCCGGTATGAGATTAAGTCAAAGCCAATAGTCTTGAAACATACATGAGCAGCTCAAAAACAATCTGTGTCGTCCTTTTTTTACTGGTTGGTTGAGAACCGGAGTCCCCGAATGGACTCCGGACTGTGATTGTCTTCAAAATATTGACTGGTACAATCCCCTAGGAATCAGCAGAATCCCGCAGCAGAATCATCAGCCAATGGGAAATTTGACCCACGGGATATGAGGTGAAAGAAAAACATGTTTCCTCGTGTCAATCATCACAGGTAGAGGTGGAAAAGGAGAACATGGTATATATTCATAGCACCACACAAAACATAAAGACATATATTCCGGAAAGTAATAGAACATGAAATCCTATACTGAAAGACACTGAAACAGTCTGAAAGAGTGATAGATTATTCTTCTAACGGGGTATTAACTCAGGCACTGGTAGAGTACAAAAGTGCGTGGTTTCCTGTTGTGCATCTGTTTGATGGCACAAAACAAACATAGCTCACTGATCGTCCTGGAAGAAATGGGTCCCCAACATGTAGAGTAGACCTCTCATGATCCAGCAGATCCTCTAAAAAACAGCTCCAAACACCCAATCTGCTTGGTGGTTTCAATCCCTCTGAAAAATATGAAAGTCAGTTGGGATGATTTTCCATTCCCAATATATGGAAAAATAAAACATGTTCCAAACCACCAAACAGCAATATACAAGAATGCTGCCAGGAAACAGTTTTTCCCTGCAATCGTCGGCTTGTAGTCGCCATGTAACGAGTGGAACAAGCACAGGGATTTTTTTATCGCCACCTGCCGATCCCTGCAACACCTGCGGAGCATCTTGGCATCGGCTGGCATTTTGAATCACTATTCGGGACAGGTTCAAAGATAACCATAGGATCCATGTATGCTATATATGGTAACATTTACCATCAATATACCCCCAATGTTAGCATATATACCATACATGGATCCTATGGGATATTTAAAGCATTTTAAAGCTAGGTTGTGGACACACACACACAAACATCAGAGCAAACTATTTCATCTTTGTGGGCCATAACTCTGTACGCCTTGTCAAACTTACTGCATCCAGAAAGAACAGCTTGGGCCAGATAGAAACCCATGCGGAAACCAAGCCAGAAACAGAAACTTCTATGGCTACCCGGAACCCGAAGAGCTTCCATCTTTGGTGTGGGACATCCATGTTTTAAGCTCCAAATAGGTCAAAACCTGGTTTTTGCAGACTTTCTTTGGTTCCAGGTGCAGCCCGCTGCAACCCTATCTTTCTCCTTTTTTTTTCGTGGGGTCCACAGTAGACATGTGGCAGCACTTCATTGGGTCGGCCCAATGCCCGAAATTCATCGCGCCTTTGCGATGCGATCTAAAAGCAGAGCAGCAAGTGGCACAACTAAAATGTCTGCGGATGAAGTAGGTTGAAATACCCTAGGGTAAAGCCTACACCATTTGTAGATGATTTTCCGAACGGGCAACCATAGGGTTTTCCACATCTACCTGAGTTTACCCTAGGGTAACAAGTAACAAGTCAGGATTTGAATCGCAGTTGAAGACAGATTGTGATTAAGGCACCAGAGCTATCAGAAAATTAAGCAAGAAGAACTCTGATTCAACGATCATGAAACGCGAGAAGTAATTTGATGAACAGAAGAATATCAATTTGAGACCAAATTGTGGCATTCAAAAACATAATTTGCTCAGGGACCTGATTTTGACCCGTCCCTATTTCACATGACCATGACGATACAGTAACTCATAATTCCTGAGAACTGATCACGTTACATGGGTTATGGAAACGGAGGAGTTATGTCCAAGTTCCACGCACCACAAATAGTTTGTACATGTGTGCACAATCATTTGCAGCTTTACACAGTTTTTATTTAAACGCAGAATTTGCTGTTCAGAAAAAAAATAACAAATCACAAGGAAGAGTGAGTGGAGCTCCACACAGCATGAACAAACAAGCGACAGTTAAAAAAAACTAGTGGATAGATAATGTTTACTCAACAAACCCAAAACACAAAACAACACAGAGATTTGGTAATTTGGTGGTTCCCCCCACTTTTCATAGTGTTCCATTAGAAAAAAATGGTTGGCTTAACAATATGCGCGGTATTTTCTGCAATTAGCTGGTCAGCCAAACATTTGCTTCCATGTTGCCTATCAAAATAGAAGGTTGCTGGAAATTGTAAAATCTAGGAGAAAACCACAAATTCAGCCATTCCTCCCTGAACATCTAAATCCTATGTGTTGCCTTCTGCGCTCCATGTCTGGTATATTTATTTGGGGTCTTCTTGGATTCTTGGATCTTTTTGCATGTTATACGTATCTGTGTGTTTTGAAAGCCCTGGTTGTACCTGAGGAGCTATGTATAGTGATGTATGTGCTATGCCGTTCTCAAAACTTACAATTCCATACAATTCCTGAGACACACATCCCTGCGAAATCCAAGGACCCATCCCTGCCTCAGGTTTCTTTGTACACCACAGAACCATCTGCCAAACAGGTCAGATCTGGATGATGCCTGGAAGCACCCGAGACGGGTGCTTGTGGGTTTGGGCGAGAATGGGGGATATATACAACATCATGGTCATTTGTGTGATCCATTGGAATTTTAGGTTAGATATACCCTATCTTTGGACACATCAATTTTTCCATATGAAAGAGGCTTAACAGTTGGCTCGAAGAAATTTCGGATTCCGATAGAACATCATGGAAAGCCAACAGCTAATGGTTATACTGTGACCATGGCTACAACTATGATCATTGACCATGGGTGTAACAGCTTGGCAGGGTGATCTCTGGCTGAGCGAGGTGCTATTTCCACCATTCTTGGATGGCAATCCTCTTGATCTCCTGAGTTTCTGGTGCCAAAAAATGCTCTGAAATCACATGTTTTCTTCCCCCATGTCAAAAATAGTACAATTCCATACAATTCCAACATAGCAGTTATAAGTACTAAGCCACTAACCCCATGGTTTATGTATAATCCCATTGAAACAACCAGTTTTAACTAATAGACATGGCCAGACAAATCGTAGGCCAACTTGGCGAAGAACGTCGGCCTGGCAAAGACTTTGGGATGACTCCGAGCCAAGCTCTTGAAGGCATTCCTGGCGAGATTAGGTGATGGAATTGCCATGGGGTTGGAGACAATATCTTGAAGTATCTATATCTGCCATATAACTTGGAATTGTATGGTTGCCCCTCTTACGTATTACACTGCAATATATATATATATTATATGTACGGTATACATATCATAGATACCTACATTCTAGATCCGAATGCCTTGTGTTCGGGAGTGAACTAGGTTTAATCTGGATGATCAAGTAGCACCTCATCACCAAGTACCATCGAAAAGGCATCTAAAAAGCATATGGACCCGTAGGATCCCGTAGGTATGTGTAGCTGGCCTTGATTCCATTTATGTCTACATAAATATCAGGGGCATATATGAAATACCACGATATCATAAAATTCTGGCCCAGTGGCAACTTCTAATTGCATATCTCCACTCCCAGCGGATTCTGACATCGAATTTTCGGTGGATGTTTGACGCTGAATGCTCGGACTTTATAGAAACCGCCAAAAAAATAAACAAGATAGAACATAGAAAAGTGAAAATTTGGGAGATGACTATATTATATCTACCAATTTTGGGGATATATGAAATTAGAATGGTGATTTACTTTTCTATCCCAGATGCAACCCATGGTGCTGGTATATCTACCTACAAAACTGGGTGAATTTGTTAGGGCAAATGTTGGTAAATATTCCAGCACCATGGAGCATATGGGTATTATATCTAATCCATTGTTTTTTTGGCTGAATTTCATTTCATCCACCAAGAGTCTATGAATCCAGTCGTCCTCCAACTTCAAAAGTACAACAAAATCACATGCTGATCGTCGATTGCGTAGCTGGAGTAAGGAAATACATGGAAATAGCACATCCCACAAGGCGTGGACTGTTATGTCAACCAGCTTGGACAATATACCCTCCGGTAATCAAACGTGGCAATGCTGGATTTTCCCACCTAAAACCTCCATTTTTTAAGGGGATTTCCGATATCGCCATCAGAAAAAAAAACGAGCCAGGGTGACATGCCATAGGACCTTGGTTGCCATCCCGTGGCCATTGGGGATCGCTGATCATGGCATTTCATGGGGGTTTCCTAAGTCATGGGGGAGATGCCCAAAATGGATGGTTTATAATGGAAAATCCATCCATGGATGATGCCTGGGGGTACCCCCCTATTTTACCAAACCCCCATATAAAAACCCATATGGACATGGGATTGATGACCATCCCCCAGTCGGACTAGGTTGATCCAATCCAACTTTTGACCATGGCACACAGATGTTGATTGTTTTTGATATTGACATGACCATAATGTACGAATCATACAATGTAGTAAAGAGTTCAATATCTATTCGACTAGCCCACAAATTCTGGAAACATAGCACTTTGGCCCCCTCTTGATATCAAACAAATTGCTGAGGTACCCATGAAAGAACAGTTTGGTCATTTTAGGACCTGAAACGATCTATTGTCTTGCTTCACAAGAAGTTGGACGGTGACTGATGTGTTTTTTTTTGGGGGTTGTGCTCTAATCTCAAAAGAATCCAAAACATACCCTCTGGCAATTAACACAGCTATTGAAAATGGCCCAGTCGAAATAGTTGATTCACCCATTAATGGCATGGTGATTTTCCAGTTCGTTGTGTTAGCCCGTTGACCAGGCCGGGTAACTATTTTCATATTCCCATCATATTCCAATGATATTCCCATACCATTATTAACCATTAATAACCACTAATAACATCTAATAACCATTTGGGTTCCTAATAACAATTTGGCTTAATTATTACCCATAGTTATGTTAGTTAAATGGTGAATTTCCCATTAAAAATGGTGATTTTCCCTGCACCATGCCACACGGATTTCAATGAGATGTATAGAATACTCCTTCATGGGATGCCTCGACTTCCCGATCTCTGTGCCCGAACAACATCATTTTGTTCTCAGAGGCTGGCGGCCTATGGCTGGCTCTATTAAACCGTATGGGGGAAAAATTGGATTTCACCAACATAGGGATTCAATGCGATACGGATACATCAACAACACTATATAGTGGGGTTTATATTGCCATATTTTGATGGTGGCCATTTTTGGAGAAAACATGACAAAACCATATTATCATCGTGCTAGGTAAGGATGGAACACAATCTTTGGAACCACCAAGCGATTTATCATGGGCACCGCCACCCAATATCCTCTGCACGAATTCAATAGTTGCTCGGGGGTGGTTCGAAACTCGACACTGCAGCCGCTCATTTTCATGTCGAAGCTTTCTTCAACTCGTAGCCGTTTGGGCACTTCAGAATCCACCAGAAGTTGAGGCATAAAACAGTGAGCCACAGCATTTTTCTTGCATGTGCGGGCATAAATCAACAATGAACCATATGTATTCTATGTGTTTGTATATATAATATGCATGCAAACAAATGTAACCAAATATAAACACATATTATCAAGTGTGTATATGAAAATAACACATAAAAATAAAAATAATAACCATAATAATAACAATAATAATAGTATATAATAATTTAGATAATAATACTAATATTTATTATATGTATATATATATATGTTATTATTGTTAATATGCATGAGTTCTCATGGTAGTGTTGCAGGGAACATGACCCTGGAACAACCGCATGCAAAATCCAGGTTTGCGGTAGTCAACTCTGCAACTACAGGAGTTGTTGCAGTCCAACCAAACCAATCTAAAGTCACCCTGGCAATTCTTGAAGTCTGCTATTGAACAGCATTTTTTTGAACAGTAAATGTACAATCACTTTGTCAATGGAAAATTTCAGGATCCTAAAATGGAGGTACTGTACCATATAAGGCCATATTTTGTGGGGATATTCCCTTACATAGCCCTTACGTAAGCCTTATATATGGCAGGTACCTCCAATGAATCGGTTCCTGACAAAGGCATTACTCAGACGTGGCATTGCCCGTTCTTCTTGATCGTTCTCATCTCCTGCGTATCGCGGCCATCTGCACCGATGTAGAAATACAGCTGGGACACCAACTGAGCTGGGATTCTCCTATTAGATTATTATAACTGATTGGTGGTTTCAACCCCTCTGAAAATATGTCAGTTCGGATGATTATTCCCAATATATGGAAAAAAAACAGATGTTCCAAACCACCAACCAGATAATCTATATATTGGCTAATATAATCCCCTAAATCAGCAACCAACAGTGGTTTTGAACACTGCTGAACTGTTTTAGTACATGTTTGAACACCTTCAAACCGCACGTCTTGACGTCACTTTGGCCCCCTTCTTGTCCTTTTTCCCGCAAAAGATGACAGCGTCAGCTGGTAACTCTGGTAACTAGTGGAGCCGATTCCTTTCATGACTGATTGGACTGGGTCGTTTCAAATCATTCCTGAGGTCAGTGTGTACTTTTTTTTGGCCGGTATCATGTGCGAGATCTGAAATGATCTGAAAGGCTGAAAGGAGGTATCACTCCACGGGTGACAAAGCCTCCCTTTCAGCGTCGTTCTGAAATGATCTGAAAGGCTGAAAGGAGGTATCACGCCACGGGTGACAAAGCCTCCCTTTCAGCGTCGTTGCACAACGCCTCCCCCTGCTGAGGCCTCTTGGCGCTCATGGGGACAGCACAAAACACGGCCTGCACAAAACACAGGTCTGCCAAGGGCCAGAGTCTGCCTACCGTCCTGACCCAATGGATAGAAATCCAAATGGAATATGTAGATAAAAAGTTGGGGGACATTGAACTACTAAGTCAGTAACATGTACTCTTGATCTGGCATTTGACTAGACTAGCATTACCGCATTAAAAAACACACAACAGTAACAGTTTGGAATGGTCAGTATTACACAAAGCCCAGGCTTCCCCCGCGCTTCGTCTTTCATGAGAAAGGAAACAACAGCGAAACCAAACACGGCTAGTACGGGCTAGTCGGAGATGATGCGCCTGAAAAGTGGGGCATAATACGCAAGTATGTTCCCTTCATTGGAAACTTGTGAAAACTTGCTAAGCATCAGTCCATGAAGAGTCATTATAGTAAGTCGTTAATAACCATTGATCATTGTGTTACCAAGCAACAGTTTATGGTGGTCAGCTTCGCTGCCCTCAAACGATCACGGCGGCAAGACGCTCGTCAGTGTTTGGTCCACCAATATCGGCACAACCACCCATCGATGGATCCTGGCGGCCCACAAAATCACCTTCTGGAAGCGGAGTTGTGGCTATGGTAGGCGACATACATTTGATTGCTTTTCCCATAAAGATTATTGATATTATATATAACATATATATATACATACATTGCTACATTACAGCATATGGAAGTTTCCTAAAATGGAGGTACCCCCAAATTCGTGTTATTTCAACGGATTTTCCATTGTCCAGCTCTGGGGTACCCCCATTGATGGAAACCATATCTTGCTGCAAAAAAGAGGCTCCTCCGAGGCAAAAGCGGCCTCTAAGGCCTTGATGCTCCTGAAATCTCTAGGGCTCTGGAAAAATGGGACATATCATGGTTGCCCAACTATAGAAACCCGAAACGTTTGACACGATGGGAATCAGATATCACAAGAATCCCAATGTATGGAAACCAATGGGGACATCTGCTTCCTAGTATTCCCTAGTCTGAGATACCAAAAAAACATGGGCAAAATTTCTGGGATCCAATGCAACACAATCTCGTTGCTGATTTTCGGTTGCAAAGTTTAACCTGATCAAAGCAAATTCTCTCTTCTCTCTGCATCTTCCTGCACACAATGCACATAGAAGAATTCAAAGTCCAGCATATGGGTTTGTCCACAAATTGTATAGTACCGCCCTAAATCCCCTGGTCAATCATCATTTTCCCTATGGAAATGACGTAAATTAGTCAGGGTTCAGATAAGGGGGGAGGAGTTGTGCAGATGGTTTTGGTAGATACAAAGCGGAATGCATAGGGTGCACAACTACAAAATGCAGTGCATGTTGCTTTTTTTTGCAGCTACAAAATGAAGAACATAACTCTTTCTGCTCGGAAAATAATTCAAAACCAATACTACAAATTCCAATGCATCTGAAGTTAAAAAATAGCTGAACGTCGGAATTGCTAACATGATTTTTCCCAATGACATTTTGTAGTTGGGTCTTTGACATCCAAAGTTCCGACCAACATAAATTCGGAGAACATTTTGTAGTTGTCAATGATTGAATTTAGTTGGATCAAGTGTTGACCCCGTGCAGTTTTTGCTAGATGGCATTCTGTAGCTTCATGATCTGTTTGTGTCCATGTACATGTCACGCACTGTTTCCTTTTTTCCACCTCTTCTCACCTCTTCAAATGCAAAATGCAAATGAGATTTTATGTTGGATGCTTCAACTATTCAACTTGTACAACTACAAAATGCTAATGATATTTTATGTTGGATGCTTCAACTAACTCAACATATACAACTACAAAATGAAAATGATGATTTGAAAGGAATCAACTACAAAATGATTCCAAATACAAAATGGGGGGCACAACCCCTCCTGTTTGTACAAAAAAATCCTGGCTGGCAATCTGTACTGTAGCCCAAGTCCTCCCCATTTCGTAGCTGACATTTGAAGGTGGATGTAAATTACTCATTTTCAGACAAACCTATATATATATATATTTATATCCATATCCCTTTGGCTCCTTGTAAAGCCTTTCTTTTCCAGCACATCCGCCTTGCAGTACTTCAGGTAATCCTGATCCTTCAGCAAGCAATCCTGCAGCCAAGCCCCAGGCCAGATCCGTCGGTCGAGCCCAACGGAAATTCATCTGGCGACTGCCAAATGGGGCGCCTTGAATTCAGTGGTGTTTTCTTCAAAGATGTTCCAAGAATGGAGTAGATAGCCGCAATCTTTGACCAAGAAAACACAGTGTGAATAACTTAATATTATCACCCAGTTTTTTTGTCATATAGGAATCGAAAGCAGGTTGAACATTCCAGCATGTAGTGATGGAGGATTGTTGCCCAGTAGTTTTTCAGTTTCGAACGTGTCTATCCATTGGGGTTGCTGCACCTGAAACAAATAAGGTTACCATATGGGCGACAAAATGGCTACAATAACAGTCACTAGGACAAATCTGCAGCCCCATACGGTGACGACTACATACAACTATGAGGGGGATTCCTAAAGCAGGGGTACCTCAAATCATCTAAAATCAAACCAATTTAGTCCCAGGGTTTTGGGGCACCCTTATATTGGGGGAAACTCCATAAAGGGATTAACCTCCGGTACTCAGTGGACAATCAGCTATCTGTCTGTACATGATTGACCGTTTGAGAATGGTGACTCAACATATTCCGTTTCCAGCCTGGATTGCCAGATCAGGGTATGGAACAAAATTGGGATACCATTCTGTAGCCACAAGAATGGTCACTCCAAGTACAAAACCATCCACATTCGGTGGTTTTTAATCAGGTTCATCTTTTCAGCTCCATCTTTTCAGCTCCCTACCGGGTTGATATTTACCTATACCCTAAGTTGACCCGTCACAGGGGTCTATTTCAACGCTTACTAGAGCTAGAATAAGCTAGAATGACCATAGTTGTAGGGTCATTATATATTCTCAAAAAAATGATCCAACACACATACCCTAATAATCTAATAAGATCAACAAATCCCATTGGTATCATTAAAAAAAAAACACATCAACTAACGTGGGAAAGCCAATAATAAAACACAAACACCTACCATTTGGGGATAGTTAACACCACTTAAATAAACATTTCAAAACTGGCGATACCATTTGGGCCGTCATCATCGTCCGGCCTGGCGAATGGTCTTCACACGCTTCTTCAAAGACCAGGTGCAGCCAGAGGACCAGGCATCCTGCAGGCACAAAAATGGACCAACAGGGACCAACAACTGTTGGGGGGATAAGTTGAGTGCACCAACAGGACGAAAAGTTTACATATATGTATACCATTAGAAATAGTTTTTTTAGTTGATTTACAACCATTAGAAACGATTTTTTGAAATGGTGCTTTTATGGTGTTTTTTTTACTTGATGTTTACATAATTGGTTGGTGGTTTCCACCCCTCTGAACAATAGTAGTCAAATGGGATTATTGTTCCCAATATGAAAAATTAAAAACATCCAAACCACCAACCAGTAATTGGTTGTCTTCTGTTGGTGAAATCGACCGTTTGTCCTTGCCAGGTGCTTCGCCAGCTGGGCACCGACCTTTCTTGGGCAGCCCATACCTTGCAACCGAGGACACATGGGTTTGTCATGGTTTTCTGAAAATAGGGCACCCCGAATTCCAATGGATTCTCATCATTTTCCCTATATTTTCACATTGAAAAACTATGGGTATCCCCAATTTCAGGACACCTCCAAATTCGTGTTTTTTGTGAAGGATCAGTTCCAGCTTGGAACAAGATCAAACTAGAAGACTCCCAAACAAAGAGGTAAAACATCCATGGAAATCCCTAGAAATCTTCGCCTCAAATCAATGCCCGGTAGTACCAGGTAGTACCAGCTATAAGTCACTTCTAACGTCAGATATATGGAATGATAACCCTCTGGTAAATTAACATAGCTATTGAACATGACCATTTATAGTGGATTGTCCCATTAAAAATGGTGATTTTCCATAGTTATGTAAACGTTTACCAGAGGGTAACCCTATAGAAATCACCAAACCAATCCCTGCTGAATCGGGCTAAAAATTACCAATCACCGTGCCGAGTCGAGCAGCCAAAAGCCGACGTGGTTCTCCCGGACGCATCGGCCCTCCCCATCCCCTGCTGAAAAACTTCCTTCTCGGCCCACCAGACGGTCATCCCCGCCGAAGCAATGAGGCCCTGGTGGCTTGGTGTTGGGGTAACCGTTGCACGCAGCGTACCTTGGCGGTTGGCCGAAGTCTGTATAGTAAACACCACGAAAAAACATCCAAAAAAGGTAGAAACAGATGCCACACATCCTACTCAAAAAGTGGGAACTTACGATTATTGGAATTACTGGTAGTGCTTTGCTTGTTGCTGTACTAGAATGTGCATGAATTTGTCCTGTTCTGGGTACTATACTATTATACTCAACACTCCAAAAATGAATGACTGCCCAATCAGTTGATACCAAGCAGCTGTCCAAACGCTGGCGAGACTTCCAGAGAATAGCGTGAGATCCTTTGCAAACCCAGACATGTGTTTGAGCACAGCAGCTACCAAACCCATTGAACCTCTCCCCATTCTCCTAGGATTCACTTCCCAAATCATTCATTTATTGCACAGTTACGATTCTTCACCGACTTTAGCATATTATAAAAATTATATACACCCTACAGGCATGATCTTGGCTTGCAACAGCAGCAGGAGCACCAACAAATATCCTCCAATCTATCAGGCTCCAACATGAGGGCTATGGACCTCTTGGCCCATGTGGAGCACGCCATGCATTTACCAGAAACCATCTGGATGACTTCTAACTGGAGCCCAAGGAGCAAGGTGTAGTTGTGGTCTAAACGGCCCTCTTGATATAGCCGCATGGTGCAAATGAACAAAGCGTCACCCGGTAGATCCGCCACATTTTGGTCCTGAAAAAAGGGGGGAAACACAGATGCCCTCGGAGCCGCTTGATGTTGATCTTCCCTATTCCCAACTGCCAAGAAGGAGCGATGAAATGTGCATAAGACATACCCATGTTTACTGTTTCAAATACTTTTAAACGGTCATAATCAACATATGCATCTATCTATAATAATAATGCTACATATAATATAATATACATATATATATATATTATATTATATTATCACAATCAGGTAATCGTAGCGACTGTTCTATCTTTCCTTGGGACCCTGTGCAGGACGTGACATGCCCTGGCGGATTTGGTGATCCTCGATGTTGTAGTCGGCATGGGACATGCCCGGATGGAAAATGTACGCATCCTTGGCATCCGGATGCTGGACATGTGTTTCCTCAAGGTGAAGCTGTTAGAACCTGTTTATGCTAAGTTTGGGAAGCCCAAATGTTGAATTTATGTGTTGGAATCATCATGTTTTGGCCGCAAATCCTCCAATGGATTTACTTCAAAACAGATACAGGAAAGCATGATTCTTCATGAAGTTTACCTCAGACTCAAAATAGATAGTCAACTATAAAGCTTTCCTGCAGATGTTCCCTCAAACTTTCCATCACCATTCACACCAAGCATCCAAGGGCACAGGCGCCACCCCACGGCCGTTCTCACACGCTGGGGCGACGGAGTCGCAGATCTGGTGCTTCTGAAAGAGATACTCGGGCACCTTTTCAGCAGCGATTTGGGATGGGCGGATGGACCTGGACCTGGATCCGAAAAATTTCCAACCAGAAAAAAATAGGTACAACATGGCAAGAAAATGGTACACATTCTGGGAGAAAACGACTATTTTGATGTTTCTTGAAAGGTTGAGGTAATGTTCAAGGCTGGAGGATGGAGCTTCAGGATCACCTCCAGTCTTGCGAGGTATTTTTTTAAGATGCGCCGCAGCAGCGTCGGGGGGAGTAAGATGTTGCTCGGTGGAGTTGGCTAAGTTGTATATGTTGCTCTAAATAGCCTGTCAAAAGTCTAGGATGTGAAGATCCAAACATGCCAAGTCAAGAATGCGTGGGCCTTCCCATGAAACTTGAAACGTTTGGCAACTTGTCCCTCCTGATCAATATTCAATTAATGGAAATTTCACTCTTAACACCGCCCATGTTCGCGCAGACTCAGCAATAAGATGTTATATTGATGGAAGTGAAGGAAACCATGTAAAACACAATGAACCATGATCATTTGCAAAATGATCAAAGAATTACCCTCTGGTTATGACTAACATAGCCATGGAAAATCACCATTTTTAATAGGTAAACCATTTATTTCTATGGGCCATCTATACCATGGCGAACTGTTAGTCATAACCAAGTTGGGTAATTACTACTGGGTTTTCCGGAGAAACTCGGCCGCTTAAGCATCCCGAGATATCCCGAGGCCTCATGGCTTCCGGTGCTCAAGGTGCCAAAATGATAGGTGAAGTTATAGACATCTCCTCCACCTCTGTCCGGTTGGATCCGTCATAAAAAGGGCAGCTATTGAAGCCAGGGCCCCTTATATATCGATGATTTACCTAGCAGGGCCGTTCTTCCATCGTTATGTTAAACTACAACAGATAGTATCAAATAGTATACTGTATACTATTCTTGGTGGCTATTAGTGGTTTTTGTTGGATATTATTGATGGTTGAGGGCTAATTAAGGGATTACAAACCACCAACAAACCATAAACATGCATAAACCAGCAAATAATCAACACAAATCTTAGGCTTCGACTCGCGACGGGGTTATTTGAAATAGGGATTGGTTGGAGGTCTGAACCAAAAAAAACAGAAGGACGGAACTCCACACAACTCCATCGTAGGTGGCAGGAGATCAATTAAGAAAAAACAAGTAATCAATCCAACAAAGGTTTCCCACCAGATTGAAGAATACATCGACAGGAAATTGGCTTTGCTGACTGGTCAAAGTTAATAATATATATATATGTGTCCTTGACCATGAAGTAAGTGAGACGTCGCCCTTCAACGATGGTGTAAACCACAATGTCAGAAGTTGTTGGAAGATGTTGGAAGACGGGGATTTGGGATTTCGACTCCTTTCTCTGCTACCCAAAAGTACACTATAATATATATATATATTGTTTTTTTTATAATTAAATATATAGGTAGTAGGCTTAAACTGTGAAAAAATACACTTCATCATGAAATTAAAATATATTAAAATCAAAAACCCTTCAGAAAGATATATCAAACACAAATAACCATGCTCAGAGTGCAGACAAGGCACTGTTGTTCCTCGGAAGGGTCACATTCAACTCCACTGGATTGTTACCCTCTGAGCACAGGCTGATGTGCGACCCTTTCCTGAGATTATGTGTGGAACTTCGGAGTTGAGATATTGCATCCCGTTTTTTTTTGGAGGCGGAAAGCATCGTTTCGGGCTGGTGAATTCAAATGATATTCGATCGAAGAAAACAACAATTAAGTTGACATAACTTCAAGTAAGGTTGAACATGAAAAAAATACACCACCAACTAGTACTTGTTTGAGGGTAGAGTTCCAAAGTCGGGATTATGGTTTTCTGATTGCAAAAAGGGAACACATGGGAAAACTCATTTTTTTTACTTCTATGTACTGTTATGTACTTGTCAAATCTTGTCAGCATCCATTGTCTTTGGTTCTATCCTGGTCTACCTGCATGTTTGGTTGCGTTCACTTTTAATCCCTTTTGTAGTTGATTCTGGTTGGGCATATAGTCATATGCTGTTCTTGTCCCTGTTTAGCCCTCATGAAACACATGATTCGTTGGTTCTCCAGTTGTATCCCAATAGTTCTTGGGTAAACTGCAGTTTGCTGTGCCCATTTCTGATGATTGACACACCCCTTGATCTAGTGAATCCCCATTTGGTTTTCTTATGTTTTCTTGTACATGTACAGGTAAACTATATGGTAAACTCACCCATGTTTGTCTGTGATACCATCGTAGTCTTCAAAATCCAATCATCGGGAGGCTGTAGCCCGCCCAGTGGGCCAGCCCGCCGGCACGGGCGGCGATGCCCCGCCGCAAGGCGGGGCTTGAAGGGGTGGGTGAAGGAGCTCCGGCGCAAAGTCGTGCTAAAGAAACCGTTTTTACCCTCTGGTAATTTAACATAGCTATTGAAAATGGCCATGTTCAATGGGTAAATCCACTATAAATGGCCATTTTCAATAGCTATGTTAAATTACCAGAGGGTAATTCCAAGTTTTCAGATACAATGGAGCATTCTAGTGGTTTGATCCTCATTCGATCTCTTGAATATTCGGTTAATATTCAATGAATATGTGCAGATAAGTCCCCCTTATCCCGTTATGAGGGTAATGTAGTAAACCCAATGTCATAAGCCATCCCCAAAATCAAAATGAATGGTATATAAACCATCCCCAATTGTGGGAGTTGGAGTTGTGGCTGTGGGTTTCCCACAGTAATTTGATCCTCCTTCAACAATATCCATACTACATACATATCTATCTATATATATATATGTATATATATTATATTATCTGGGGTGGACTTGAGATAGTCTAAAAGTCCCTGATAGGTTTCTTAACAACAAAAAAACGCATAAACCATCATAAACGCAATCCCAGCTCCCTGGTCAACATGCTATGTAGTAAGCTGATCTGGCCAGATATTCTAAACTGGATGTACACATCTAGATGTGGCTCACTGACTAGGGAGATGTGAAAAATGGGAGGGCGACTTGTTCCGATATTAGATGTACTAGTAGTAAAGTATAGTAAAGTGCCTAATCGAGAAAATTGAGTAATTAAACTAAACTTAGAATAGTTTTGGTGCTCTTAAGATAGTCACTGCACACAGGAGAGGGGTCAGTTGCCCCTATCCCCTGTGCACTCCTGAGCGCTCCAGAGTGCACAGGGGCGAGGGGCAACTGACCCCTCTCCCGTGTGCAGTGACTATCTTAAGAGCAGCTACATACCACCCTTGACTAAAGTTCAGCATGTTCTGCATGTTCAAAGGTTTGAGCTGTGGTGGATTTGATAGTGTGACACGAGAGTTGAACAATTATTGGTTTATTACCCCATAGGGCGCTTTGGGTATTATGATGGATTGTGTTTTCGGGGGATGGTCACCATTCCTGGTAAAACAAAGTCCAACAATAATGATCATAACAATGATGATTAAAACCCATGGTGTAAGCCTGTCATGCCAATCCAATCCATGTGCTGATACTATTGGACTATGTTAAGCACAGCTCAGTTATACTATAATTCCATAATATGTTAAGTATAAGCCCAATATAATCTATTAACATTACACAGTATATATATATATAATATGGTGTTCCATTAATATGCCATTGACATGTCAAGTTTCAAGCGCAAGGCCCAAATAGTGCAGGGCCGTCCAGCCACCAGCCGCTGACCCCGGTAGGCCGACAGCTGAGGATTAGAGGCCCAGGAGAAGAAATCGGTAAATCCTCGAGGATGAGAATTGACAACAAAACATGTAGCATGTTTAATGGGAAGAGCCATCAAAACACGTATTTTAATAGTGATTTCAATGGGAATAGCCTTGACAATTGTTTTTTCTTTTTTTAATGGGGATTTAATGTGGAGATCAAAGGGATAACAATTAAAATGGGACTTGCTCATGGGATGTCATTAATCAAAGTAATGGTTACTCAATGAATTAACCAAGTATCAACTGATGACTGGGTTCTTGACCAAAAAAGAAAACAATTGCAACACAAATGTAAATTACAATGATGGCCTGTACGCGTTTCATTTTCTTTATTGGCAAAAGTTGGGAACTACTGTACAAGATGATATATGATATGACGATAGGTTACCAGAATCGAAGTATAGAATACAAGACAATAAAACCAACAACCAAGTATAGTAAGTGTTGGTGGCTGGCTGTCTTCAAACCTCAGCCCCTAACGATGCCACAACAAAAAGACTTTCACAAGCTAGTTGCCTAAGAATTCAGAAATTGGAAACTGAATAAACATGGATAGGTAAACATGGAACACGGAGAAAAACTCGGGGTTGGATGAATGGAACCCTTTATACGTTCTACAGCAGGAAAACATGTTCATCCTCATCCCCCCTTAAGCATCCTGTAACTATTGAGAGTATCTGAGAAATCATTACCCTCTGGTAAACTAACATAGCTATTGAAAATGGCCCAGTCGAAATAGTGGATTTTCCCATGAATGGCATGGTGATTTTCCAGTTCGTTATGTAAACGTTTACCAGAGGGTATATACTATTAATATTCCCATCATATTCCAATGATATTCCCATACCATTATGAACCATTAATAACCACTAACAACCATTTGGGTTCCTAATAACCATTTGGCTTAATATTACCCATAGATACCCATAGTTATGTTAGTTAAATGGTGAATTTCCCATTAAAAATGGTGATTTTCCCTGCACCATGCCACACCGATTTCTCTGGACCCAAACGCTTGGCCAAGCACCAAGCTATCGTGCAAACAAGCTTGTAACATTTTAACATATTTTAACACTACCAAATATCACCAATTACCTTTAATTATATACCCAGAATAACTATTCCATACAGCTACTGTAATTACCTTTAACCAGAACCAAAATGTTGGATTCAATATGCAACGGAATTCATTCCTATAATTGGTCAAGTGAGGATCAAGGCTATCCTACCCCATCAAGATCCCGAGCCAAGGTTTCCCAGAAGTGGGACATCCCAAGGTAGCGATTTAGAATTGTCCATGTCAAGCAATAGACCTTTTAATGACGTTTTAATCGCTGCCTTAGTTGTGATGAAGCATGATTAATTTGCGATGGGAAACCCACAATGTCATTGGATTGTCCATAAACTTCAGACCAGCAATACAAGTAGGCTGCGATAGTGATGGTCTCAAAAAAGGTTTCATAATTAATTGGTAATTCAATGGGGGTCAAACAGCTCTCCAAGAGCGATTCACAAAAATCGTCATCTGGTCAGCATGAAACATATTGATGAACAGGGATCATGATCCATGGAATCCATTTGAAGGGGTGGAAATAGAATGTACCATCTGGTTATGACTAACAGTTCGCCCCTGTAAAGATCCACCCATTTTTAAGTTCGGTAAACCATCTATTTCGATTAGGGCCATCTATACCATGGGGAACTGTTAGTCAGAACCAGGTTGGGTATCTCCAATAACCATTCAGTCTGGATCATCTGGATCTACCACAACTCCAACAAATACCATGTCTGGTCCGACTGGTCCCAACCAGGTCCTAACTTTCATGTGTGGTTTGTCAAAAACCGGGCTATGTACATGTATGTTGCTTGAATACATGGCAATCTGACTGGGGATTAACATTCGCATAAAATCGCATAACGTCCTAAAATTGCTGGAGTTTCGAGTGCAGTACCCGTGGGTACCCCATGTCACAATTGGTTGGGGTCCCTGCCCGGCTCTTTATGAAACCCCCATCTCTTCCCAGAGATCCTCCCCAGATCGCACAAGGATCTCTGCTGACCAAAGAAAGGCAGCACCCGACAGATGGGATGTTCACCACCAGTCATGACATAGGACTTGTTCTGCACAACCCTTGGGCCAGCTGGGCCAGCTGGGCCAGCTGGGCCGGCCGGAAACAAGATAGGCAGAATCTCTAGCATCCGACATTCGACATTCCAGTAAAAACAATTTTTGGGACTGCCATGTGAAATGTCATGGAATGTCATGGAAACATATGGAAACCCACACACCCACACACACTCCCAGACATCACGGTGCAGCCATGTCACAGATCCGTGGCATTGATCAGCAGATCGCCCAAACCCACACTGGGTCGCATGGTCTCTACTCGCATGGCCTGCTGATCCTTGTCCTGCGCAAAGAATCCGTTGCCAGTTTGATTGTAGCCTCAGCCATGGGGCAACACAAGGGGACATCTTGAAAATGGCAGACATGTTTTCAAATCAACAATTTTCTGTTTGGGGGTTTGAGACTGGTCTTGGGCAACTGCACTAATATCCTAGCCCAACCCTGTGTGTTACTGGAACAAGAGTGAGTGGCTTCGTGGGTCGAGATTCAATACACTCAGTGCAACAAAAACAAATCTGCGAACAAACATAGTTGATAGTTTATAGCTGTTTAGTATTACATATATATATAATTCCCGTTTATAGCGGATCATTAACATCTTCAAATGATTTAAAGTGTACCCATCCAAGGGCGACCCAGTCCGTTCCAAATTGGGTGCCTGTGTCAAAAGTGGTGAATTTCATCGGTGCGGAAAATCGCCCCGGAATCTTTGGACGCGCAGGTTCTGTCGCGTCGAGCTGCAGCACCTGAAAAAAACTGCACTGCACTGCAGTTGAGGCCCGAAATACCACTTGGAGGTCAGTTATAACCCCTATTGATGGAATGATAGCCCCATTCATGGAAGAACAGGTAAAGGGCTTTAACTGTGGACTATTAATGATAATTAAGTATTGTGGGATATGATGGACCTATGACATAAATTACCTATATACAATTCTTAATGTGGATAGAACGGGGATACAATTTTCAATTAAATCTTGGTTTTTCTTAGCAGCGGGGGCCATGGGACAACACAACCTCCCAGCAGCAACCAGACCAGCTGCTGTTGTTTGCTGCTGTTGTTTGCTGCACCAGCACCAGAACCAGCACTGCCACCACCACCAGCACCAGCAACAGCCACCAAAAACATCCAAAACAACAAGACAAAATAGAAGAAGAAGGAGAAGAAGAAGACGAAGAAACGAGAGGCCACCTTTCAAAGGTGATAAGAAGAAAATAACTCAGAAGATTCCCATTTAGAAATTTCACAAGAGTAACTCAGAAGTTTCTCGCTGGGAAGTTGTGTTGTCCCATGGCCCCCGCTGCTAAGAAAAGCCAAGAAATGAACCATAATTTGGGGAGGTTGATGGGGTAGTCAATGCCATAAACCACCCCCCAATGGCTTGCCACAAATAGCTGGGTCTTAGGGAAAAAATTGCGGGTTTCTTGTTGGTTTTAGGTGGTCCAAGGTAGCAAAATCAGCTCAACATATCTATACATGGTATGGCATATATGATCATGTGTTTTGTTCATGTGAACTTGCACATCAAGTGCATGCTACGCTGTGGCTGTCGGTTGGGGCATGTATTCATGGGTGGGGTGGGGTAGGGTGGGGTGGGGTGGGGTGAGGCATGTGTTAACGTTCGTGTGAACTTGCACATGAAGTAGATGCTACGCTGTGGCTGTCGGTTGGGGCATGTAATCATGGGTGGGGGTGGGTGGGGTGGGGTGGGGTAATAACGTCACTGGCTCTTTCACACACACGTCATGCTACGCTACTGTACGTTCTCTTGGACTTCCACGCATACGTCATGCTACGCTACTGTACGTTCTCTTGGACTTCCACGCATACGTCATGCTATGCTACTGTACGTTCTCTTGGACTTCCACGCATGCGTCATGCTACGCTACCGTAAGTCTTTGAAAGATTTCTTGCCAGCTCACATGGTTTTGAAATGCAAATAGCGTCGACATTCCACTTTGCACCCCTCCGTGAAACAATATGTGTTCATGTGGTGCTGGCGGTCAAACTTGCAGAATCCAGATCCTAAAAGGTTCTTGGAAGAACTTGAAGCGCTGCTGTGAACAAAAGACGGCTGAAAAATTGTGAAAACGAATTAGTTGGGGGCTTTGAAGAAAACCCCAAAATGGAGGTTTCGTGTAGGCGAAATGGCTGTTTTCACTTTTCTGCTTGGAACTAAGGCGTTCACGGCCTTTACACTTTACGCTAAAGTCGCACGAATTCCTATTGGCACAAGCACACACATGATCAACAACATCCCATGATTCAAAAAAACACACGGCCATCTAAAGGCCGTGCTCCAAGTTTGTTATATCAAGTGACTCTATGCTATCAACACTAATTAATGTATCAGTTGATTCCTGCAACATTTAGATTGGTTTCTAACCAAGAAGTGGACTAATAACCGATGCACAATTATGGTTAGTAGATTAGTACATATTAGTACTATATCATCATATCATACTATATCATTATTTTCATCAACACCAATATTCTATGGCAAGTTCAAGTACCAGATTGATTCTACCATCTCTGATCACACCGGGTCTGACTTCTCAACTTCCAATCAGCATTTCGACTCGTTTCATGTGGTACTGACGTGGGCCATTAGAGGCTCACATGTTTTTTTGCTCGGCGCAATCCCCATGTATAATCTAGTAGTATAATGAATACCACTCTATTCTATCCTATGTTGTTCACTCTCAAATCCATTTTCTTCTGATTAATTCCCAAGATTCCCGAGCAAAACCATTTTTTTGGGGGGATTTTGGGCATCAAAAACGCAACCTTCGAAGTCCGCCTGGGGATTTGCCGCATTCTCAGCCGCTCGGATCATGCTGCCCACTTCAGTCAGCACCCGCATCTGAGCAGGTGATGAGAGGTTTGGGGTGAAACCTCAGCACCTTAGAGCTGTTTGCAACAAAACTTATTATTGCTTCTTATACCATCTATTCTTAGACAATACCTAATGTATTCCATAATTAGTCTAACATGTTTCATGCAAATAGTCCATAATAAGCCCCACATACTTTGATTGACTGTATCCCAGTTTCCCAAAGTTTCGCAGTGCCTGATTGTCAAAAGGAGCTGGAAATGCCTCGGCTCGAAGGTGGAACACTGGGATTTGCTCAAGGGGTGCCCCCAATACCCAGGCCCATTCCCCAAGGGGTGGAGTTCCCATTGGGAAAATAAGCCAAGCATATCCCATAGGATCCAAGTATGCTATATATGGGAACATATGGCACCATTTACCATCAATATATCCCCAATGTTAGCATATATACCATACATGGATCCTATGGGTATCAAATCATCTTCAGCAAATTCAAGAAAAAAATAAAAAAGATGATGTACAGTGGATCCAACAGGAATGGAATTGCAAACAGTATCCTTCTGGAAACCTTCAGCACTTACGCTTTGAAGCATGGCTTGCTGGGAAAGACCCCCATTTCAACAGGAACATGTTCCATACTTGCCACCTCCAAAGATGTGACTCAACGTTGCCAGGGAAAAAAAAAACAACGGCAACCCACAGTGGGAAAAAAGCAATTACAGAACATAAGCTAGCAACATCAAGCAATATGTGTTTGATCTCAGAAAACTACTTAGGACAATTAAGATACACTATCCATGTGGTTGGAAAACTCGTGGTAGCTCCTTGGATCCCCATTTAATAGGGAACATGGATACTCATAGCCCATAGCTCCTTAGCTCCCTTCTAACCACCGGATAGGAAATTAAGATACCCCAGGCATGGCAGCGGAGCCAACAGCAGGTTTCCTACAAGATCGTGGGCTCGTGTGGGCTCCACTGCAGTGTAGTGCTTCTCTACATCTTATGAGGAAGCAAACCAAAACGTCAACAATAGTTCATGGTGAGAGTGTGCGAAAATCTTAGCTGCCCAAGTTGCAAAAGCCAAAAGGTGGAGGGTCCCACAGGTGCCTAGCCATAGCTTAAGCACGCGCATGTTGCGTCGCGGGTCGCAGGCCCCCAAAAAAGTGCGACACTGCGGAGCTGCGGAGAATAATCGTTTTGGTCGACAAGGCAAACAGATGGGATCCACCACACGAACAAAAGAGACATTGGTTTCCTACGCAAACAACCATTTGCATTCACAAAATTGAGGGGTACAAATGTCTGAAGCTGGCGACCTAATGTAAAACTAAGTGAAGCAAACATGTTAACCCTGTCAGGACAAGAACGATAGACCTTGTCGCAAACAATCGCCCATATAAGTTTGGAAAGGAATCGAGACATACTCATACGTAGGCATTTGCATAATATAATGAACATGTTTGATCAGTATCAGTACTGATTAAGGCTTAATGTTTAAGGGCATACATGGAGCAGCTAAGCATGATATAGCATGATATCACCAGCAACCATAAGGGGTGTATGTATGTATATATATATATGATATGTAGTGTTTACGGATCAGCCAGAGATTAGAGTATCAGAAAGATCTAAAAAATGTATTGGAGAGAAATCAATGATGACGAGGCGCTTGTTGATGTTTTCACAGTTTCCACATATACAGAATGGTGTATCCACTGGTTTCCGCGCAAAGGATGGTCCTGAAGACTCGCAAATGATTTATTTACCCCTCCAGGAAATTCATCTATCTATATTAACATGAATAGTTATTATTATATATGTGTATATATATAATTAATTCATATATATATATATATATACACGTATATACATATATATATATAAATAATCATTTAAAGATACGGAAGACCCACACATCACAAATGGTGTAGAAAAGATCTCGGGAAATCACCGGAATTCTCATACAGTGCAGCGAGAAATGACTCATGACTCGGTCGTCCACAAGGTCAGACACTGAAAGGCACGACCCCAGAGTTAGCTAAGTTGGTATTTATAACTAGTTAGCTAAGTTGATATATTAAGTTGGTGGTTGTTTGAAATATCTATATAATAGAGTCAAGGCCAGTTAATGAACAGGTAGGCACTACATTGTAGGTCTTACGCCCAACTAGTTCTTGGCAACAAACATGTGAATTTTGCCAAGTTGTGAACAACTTCTTTTTGAGGCTAACAGCCAAAACCTCCAAACATCATAGAGTCTGGAGGTGAACAACCCCTGAAATACTAAATACTGATAGCCGGGCTGTTTCTTGCTTCTTGCTTCGGGGTGACTTTTGCGTAGCTGGGAGTCCCATCAGAACACAGCCATGGCTCTTTTCTCCCTTACAAGTTGTAGCTCATCGCCAGGAGTGGAATGAAATCCTCAGCACTCCAGGCACTCCAGCTTGGTCGAGGCATATGACGGCCATATCAGGACTATGTCGATACGGCCCTCAATGCTGAAAGATCGCAGCATTGCAAGCGGGGAGAACTCGAAATCGATCGGTCTCCGAAACAGGACGCCTACTGGCCTACTTCTCCATGATTCATAAACAAGTAGTGGTGACAAAGGATACAAAGGCAATCTTGACGTTGTCTTTCTAGATTGGCATGGAGATGCAGTGGCAAGGTCAACAAAGTGGCCACATTTCACTTCACTGTTCGCAGGGTTCCCCCCAAAAGGGAGCGCGCGCTGTTGGGCCTGTTGGGTCCTCATGCGCGTTGCGCTTCACCCAACGAATCTTTTGTGAAAGTGGTCGCTGCTAGGCTGCTAGGCCTTTTGGCCCCCTGGATAGGCCTCGAGCGGATGCAAAGATTCATTTCCGGTTTCAAGACAGGATTGAATTAGACTCCTTCCCAAAACTAGAATATTGATATATTGGTACCACAAGAAATCTATTCATGATTAAGGGGTCGCTAATATCGGGGTACGGAATATGATCCATGTGATCATATCATGGAAAGACCTAAACGATCTCCACAACACGTAATCACGTGCAACACTTTAGGATTCCAAAAAGTTTGTAGACGTACAATCCCTATTTGATGAATGCTTGATATACAATATCATACACATATTAAATCAATATATATATATACATATTTACAAAATGTATATAATTATTGATATATATATATACATATATAATCATATGTAATCTATAAACCCCTGACTGAACCTCTCCCAATCATAACCATCCTTCTACACCTACCGGACCCAGTCCGACTGTGCCTCACGGGGAGTTGGCGGTGTTGCTGATGCCCACGAGTTTCACATCTGAGGAGCCCAGTTTTCCCTTGTCCGCCTCCACGGCTTTGGGTTTCGCCACCTGGCTGCCACCGGTTTGGGTGTGGACAACCACAAATGCATCTTGAATGCATACTAGAGACTCATCACTTACCTAGATGGTTGTGAATTTCAAGGGTTTATAAATGAAAATACGGGACTCCCAAATCCAATGAGTTTTTTCCCAGAAATGTGGGGATCCGCCATTTCTGCACATCTCCAATGTGGGGATGCCCATTTTGTTTCCCTCAACCAACTTGGATTTCCCGGGAAACCTACTTTAATCATGCACTTTGTACGTTTTTGTTTCTTAAAATTCTGTCATGACTAATTTAGCCAGAGTATTCCCACACATATTCCCAACTTCAGCAATTCCAGCTAAAGTCAGAAAGTCCGGGTCATCCGTAGTCAAGTTCTAGGCCCCACAGCAAAGTCGGGTATCATCTTCCAACAGTTGTCAGTGAAAATCAAAACTATTGCGAAGAGCTAGGTGAGTGCGAACAAATCATGGGGGATACAATGGGATACAATAATGTCATAAACAAATTGGTATGTTTTGCAATGTTTCACGCTGAAACTATATCCTGACCTAGTAAAACAAAGGTGTGATGTTGATTTATATTTCAAATGTCAAGTCGATGAGAACAACAATGTACTACAATGTGGGGTCTCCTATAGTTATTTTTGTTGGTCTATAATCCCATCTAACTATAGTATATTATTATATGTATTACTGCCATAAATCCAAAGGTTAACCAAGTTATTTGCACCAACTTAGCTATCGTGACAGACGCCGCACCTTGCCAGCCAGGCCATAGATGCGAACCAAAATCACCACCAAGAGGGCCAGCAAGAAGGCACCTTTTGTCAAAGGGATGCGGATAAATAGACATATGGATATATATATATAATAATAATAATGATTATTATTATTATTACTGTTATTGTTGTTGTTATTATTAAATTATTATTATTATTGTATTTATGGGATATGTATACATACATATTGATGGAGAAGGATATCATATTCAACAATCAATGGTGGATAGTAAATGACAATAGATGCGAAATCATTTGTTTTAATCAAATCAATCATATTCGGATACACTGGATAATTTATATATATATATAAAATAATCATAATCAATTATATATAAAATATGATTATAATCAATTATATATATAATTATAATTAATTATATTTAATTATGATTAATCAATTATATATATATATATATGTATATATATACATAAATATATATATATATATACATAATTATAATTAATTATATATATATTTATTATAATTAATTATATATAGTTATATATATAATTATATATATATATGATGTTGGAAACATAGATCATAGATCCTGCATGATCCTGCCAAAAAGAGACAGAAGAGAACTTTTTCCGCTAAAGTCGCCAATTCTAAGGGGTGTGTTAGCTTGGGGGATGGTATATTAACTGCTGTTATCATCGAACAGGCCAAAGAGTCATGGTCAATCTTTGGTAGTCCACGAAAAGAAACAAGTAATCTTTTGCTGGCTATGGCTGTTTTCCATTCATAGCAAAAAACTAAAGCATTACTTTTCTACCTATCCAGTTGGTTGTGGAGGGAGCCACGAATGGGGATGTCTTGCTAATTCCATGGTCTATCAATGGGTTTAACGGATGTGAACCAATGGGCCTTCTTCCTCCACTCTGGGTCAAAATAGCGGCATGTCAACACAGATGAGAACATCAGGAACTACTGCAACCCAAGAAGTGGGATACTTTTTATCATTCACTGGTCGATGTACCCTGCATGATACATGTTTATAATATATATATATATATACCATATATCATGTATGATCCAGGGCATTTCGCCCGCCTGCGAGTAGCCATGCCCTAATACCAGTGTGGCTTGTAATCTTGAGTATCGAGGTATGATCCCACTTCTCAGCACCAATCCACAACCTGATCACCACGGAATTGATGCATGCGGGTTCCAAAAAAGGGGGTACTCCAAAATCATCCTTTCTTTTTACGCGAGAAACGCATGGCTTGGGTGCCCTATTTTTAGAAACCTCCCTATGGGTTTGCCTAGAGAAAAAACACATCCGAAACGAAGAATTGTGCCTAAAATTTGATGGCCATTGGTAGTACAATATGTGGCAAACGATATTGGTTAGCAACTGGTTGAATTGATTCTAGCATCTAGTTATTTAACAGTTCGCCATGGAAAATCCAACCATGCTATTAAGTTCGGTAAAACCACATCTATTTCGATTAGGGCCATCTAAAATACCATGGCGAGCTGTTAGTCATAACCAGGTTGGGTAACCACCATTCATTCACCATTAGCCGTTAATAACCTCCATTAATCACCATTAATCACCATTAATCACTGTTAAATAACCAGAGGGTAATTGTACACAAGCTCATTGTGTGGTTTCTCCCATGGGATACCCCACGTACATCCACACTGACGGAGGTGAATCATTTTTCTCGCCAAGGAGCAAAGGTTGAACACGGAAGATCCTGCGAGAAAAATAAAACACGTCGGCGCTTGTGCTCCCAAATGGGATAGTGCTTGATTGAATCTAAAGTTGGAAAAACACACCCCCAAATGGGATAGTGCTTGATTGAATGTAAAGAAAAACACATATTGATAGTTGATTCTTGCATATTCTTGCAATCATCAAGTTGGAAAAAACATACGGAATCATTAGCCTGGCTTATTGTCTGCATGGAATGATGATTGTCACACGGTTGGAGGGGAAATTGATGATGTAGTTGGTTCACTTAGAGACAGAAAGAAAGGCTATGGCGGCTATGGATCAAGCATGTCTCATGGCTATAGTGTGTGATAACTTCCCCTGTCTGCTTTGAATGCTGGGATATGCTGGGTATTTCCGAAACACTGCGGACAAAGCAGCTTGGAAACTAGGCTGCCAGACGCCAATGTGAGCCAAATCCATGAAAAAATGCAGGATGGCAATCTAAGCTGAGCACCACTCATTCATGCAATCCCATGGAAAGCATCTCAACCAGGGACCGGAGCAGATCCCTAAAAATCGGTGAAGGTTCAATGTTTTAAGAACACTGTGAACAGGACTTTCCTCCGAGATAGTCAAGCTAGTTTAGAACAATATCATTATAGTATAGGATCGATGGTGGATACAATACAGTTCAATGGATGAATTCAAACCAACTTTTTATTGGGAGACTCTGCGCCCAGTTGTACATTGGTTTACAATTCGATTCAACTCTAGCTCTGTTTCACCATAAATCCACGAGTTGTTAGACTTCTACATCAACACAACTTTCTTGTTATAAATTTACATCACTAATAATGTGGTGAAAACGATAGTAAACCGTCCTCCAAATCACCATTTTAAAGGTGGCATGGTTACCATTCCCAGTCATAGCTGTTTTAATCGCATTAATATTTTATAATCACACATAACTCTGAATCTATAATATCTGATCTCATCATTTTCAGTCATAACTCACTTATCCTGGTTGGTGGTGTCAACCCCTCTGAAAAATATGAAAGTCAGTTGGGATGATTCTTCCCAATATATGGAAATATAAAATTCATGTTCCAAACCACCAACCAGCCAGTTATATTCCATTACCAGAGGGTTAATCACCATTAATCACCATTAAATCACCATTAATATCTCTATTATAGATTAATAACCATTATAGTATACTATATATTATATATACTATAGTAACTATAGTATACCTATATATACTCACTGTTCAGTCCATGTTTGGCTCGCTCTGCCCCTTGCTTTCCCGCCCAAGACGCCCAGATCCTGCGGCAATCTGTCCCAAGAAGATCACGATCACCGCGAGGGCCTCTCAGTTGACAACGAGTTCAGAATTAGTTAATATGTCTACATCATATTTTAGTGTCTTCAATTATGTCCATGATATTATAGTTCATTGTTATTCCATTTCTTTTTCAAAATTTATTGACACAACTGACATAAGTGTCCCTGGTGAGCCATCCAATCTTTGGAAAGCACGCCTCACCCACATTCTTTTGGATACCATCCAAGGACTTCAACAGGTAAAGCCTGGGCGCGGCCATCGAACAGGAATGGAACTGGGAAGCCACACACGCACACGTCACTAGCCTCTGGTAATGACTAACATAGCTATTGAAAATGGCTAATCGTTGATTTTCCCATTGAAAACTTGGCATTTTCAATAGCTACGTTAAAATAATTACCAGAGGGTAGTCACTAGGTACAAACGTTTTGCATATCTCAGGCATAAGTGGGGACATAAATCCCTAAGATCTCGTCGCAGCAACGCCCAACTGCCCGGCCATCTTTCATGATCATCAGCCCATCTTTCTGGGGATGAACCAAAAGAGAACCAACTCCCTGTTGCGGATGGCTTCCACCACAAATTTATGATACACTTGAGAATATGAATTTATATATTTATATATGTGATATAATAATTTAATATAATATAAAATAATATATAATAATTTAATATAATATAATAATATAAAATATAATATAATTTAATATAATATAATAAAATAAAATATAATATAATTTAATATAATATAATATAAGATAATCAAATATAATATAATAATATAACATAATATAACATAATATAATGTAATACAATAAAATAAAATATAATATAATATATAATAATTTAATATAATATAATATAATATAATATAATATATTTACATATGTATATATATGTTTGTGTTCCATGTGCACATATGTACATACGTGTATATATATATATGTATGTATATATATATATATATATTGGGTTTAAGCATACCACAAGAATTTGAAGCCACAAACAAAACAACATAGCTTTGCAGCTTTGTTAAAGACAGAAAACAAACACATTCAGTTTTCAAAACACTAAACCTTCATTATTTATAAATACATATATGTATGTTATATATATATATATATGTTAACACTGATTTGAAATGTTGTGTGCGTCCCAGCAGCGTAATCAAGGACTTGGAAGTGAACGACAAGGTCACGATCCAGGTGGCCATGGTCCAGTGATCGAAGAAGCCCGCGGCCTGGCTGACCTTGTAGGATGGCCTTGGGAACAACGGTGAAAACCAGCGGAACAACAACGGAACATGCTGGCAAAATACAATAAGTACTATATATATTATATTATATAGATATAACACAATATATATATATATATGTATATATTTTAAATAGATAATATAGATATATGATATAAACATGTATATAGATAATTATAGATATACATATACCTCTACACATGATGTGTGTTTCTGTTGACATACAAAAAAAAACATCCTCAGGTTTGGGCAAGGCTGACATCCTGAAACCATGTTTGGTTGGATAAATCCCCAGGTCATGAGCCAAGTCCAAGTGTCCATGATCGTGAGCTGAACAACTAAAGCGAGGAACCATTGTGACTGTTTTTGCTCGGATCAATCACATGTTTTGCTGATTTTGTTCAGAACAAGTTTGGCTCAATATGCGAAAAACCAGCATCATTCACCAACATAAAAGAAGGTCATCCGCAAATGATTCCAAACCTTCATTTAGGTCGTGTCGCTACAAGTGGGACTCCCATCCAATCTTAGATACCCTGCCCAGCAAATATCTTTAGCTCTTTAGCAGCAATTCTCCATTTGCAGTTCAGAGCAAATATATATATATATAAATAAGTGGTACCAAGCTGAAAAAAAAACTATATATTGCTGTACTTCACGAATCTAAAAAGTTTGGCCACGAATAGGGATGATTCACCCAATCCCGACCATCATTTCCAGTAACCTATGCAAATGAGTTTGCTTTTACTCATAAATTCCCCTTACATGGGTGTGTCTAAAAATGGGTATACCATCAAATGGAAAATGATGATAAACCATCACATTGTGGGAGTATCCTATTTTCAGACAAAGCCACTAAGCCCACTAAGCCACTAAGTGGATGAAAATACCACATCATGTTCAATGTTCACGGTAAAATCACAATGTTCTTCATGATCTTCCCAAACATATCCTGATCAAACCCTTCAAAATGGCATAAAATGGCCATGTCATGCCATGTGCATCGGACTTCCGGACGTGTTTCAGGCGAAACGCTGGACATCTGGTTCCATGACGGCGGCAATGGCCACAGAGGCAATGACGCGGGAGAGGGACATCAGGGACAGCTTGGCCGACATGGACATGCCTCGGTGAAACCCGGTGAAATCCCGGCATTGCGGCATCGATTCAATCCGGAGATTCGTGAAATATGTCGTCGGGTTTTTTGGATCGGGATATTTTCTGGTAAACGTTTATGTAACGAACTGGAAAATCACCATGTTTAATGGGTAAATCCACTATAAATCACCATTTTCAATAGCAAACTGTTTGTTTACCAGCGGGTATTTTGTTTGAACCCTTCAATTCTTGGGATTCGAACGCTATATCCACAGTATCATCATTGTTGCATCGGGTCAATGGCTTTCATACCGTCTTATACCAAGACACAAACGTAATTTTCTAAGATTGCTGATACCGCAGATCACTATATAACCAATTCAGGCCCATTTGCATGCGTGTCCATGTTGGTTGTTTATGAATCCATCTTTCGGTGGTATATGGGTGTGTCTGAAACTGGAGTATATCCCACAAATGTAAATTCTAATTGGAAGATGATTGCCATTTTATTTAGGGATATCCTATTCTCAAAGCAAGATCAGAATCAGTCTATGTCCTAGTTGATGCCAGTGAACATCACATTTATGGTGATGTTTATGGTGATGTCATAATTGAGCAGTGTCGAGTCGTGTCGAGCAATGCCAAGACCACAATCATCCCCAGACCACTGCTGTTTGAGGACGGGATTCTCAGTCCCTAGGTTAACATCCTCCATGCTCAGGAAACCAGTTAGATCATCCCTAGCGGCCCTAGCTTTCACCGACAACCAGCAGGGTTCAACTGCCATTACTTACCTGAAAACGCATGTCTCAACAATTGAGCACCAAAAGGACCCAAATACTATGTGCAATTTTGGATACCCTGGAAAAGACTGGTTAGTATAAATTTAGAATTAAATTTAGCATATCTATATAACCAATTGCAGCAAAAGATTGAAGTACTACATTAGCCACCCAGGTCTACCTACGTATACATCATCATATTCCCATGAAATTCCAAGCAGTTGTTGCTTAAAACATCTGGAAAATCCTAAATCATTGAAGTTTTGATGATTCAACCCCTCATGATCCTAAAAAACTCCTATGTCCTTCCCATCGTTTTCTCCCTGCAAGGTGGGGCACCCAAGTTCGAAGTAGCTAGTTAGATATACGATATATCTACCACACACTTCTAGATTAACCCACTGATTTGCAGCAACTTAGCTATCGCTTCAGCCCCCCAAAAAAATCTATGATTCAATAATATTCAATAATGAAATCCCTCCGTTTGATGCTGAAAACAGCACCTTCTTACTATACAAATCCTATTAAATCCCATGACAAATCCTCATACAATCTGATTAAATCCATTAAAATCCCGTTAAATCTTTGTAAAATCCCATGAGCTCCCATTAAGACCACCATTTGTGACGAAAAAAAATCCTGCAGCAAAACGTTGACCCGGTTGACCCGTCCGCGCCGAGCTGCTGCTGAAGCCCTTCAACTTGGCATCCGACAAGACGGCAGCATAGCAGGACACGCCCACCTTGAACAGCACCATGGCCTCGTTGAGGTTCAGGACGACGACCCACAAGTGGTGGTTTTTGAACCAAAAAAAGGATATCTAACCGTTGGAAATAGGGCATTTATGTGGAGAAATGCTGGATTGATGTAGATTGATTTGGATTTGACATGACATCTAGCCATTAGAAATGTGGATTTAATTGGATTTTCAGACTTTGTAGTTTCAGACGGTATGTGTAATGATCAAATAATTTAGTTTATTGCCAATTTTCAAGATTTCGAACATTTTGTAGCGTTGCTATTTTTCTTAAAGCTATCTTATATCCTTCTGCTGTGCAAAGGAAATTCCTCCGCTTTTGTCAATTTTTGATGCCATATGATGCCATGATATATGTTGTTTTTGCCAATGTCTGGATGATTTTCCTTCACAACCAAACCCATAAATCATAGTGTTGCTTACATAATATATATTTGTATATATATAAGTATACATATATATATGTATCTCTATATATATATATACATACATACACACCATATTCACCATTTTCGTGTTTTCCTCTATCTCAATTCACTCGTACCCCCGCAATTCTGTGTATATATTGGCTTCTAACCCGCATAAAGTAGTTCGATAGATCTACCACAAACCGTGGTTCGTTTTACTAGCTATAGACCAGCTTTGAACGAACTGGGGCACCACCTTGCAGTTACAAATTGAACGTCCCAGTTTTAAAAAAAACATGAAATCTCAGTTTGTCATGGTAAAACCATCATTATACATATGTTCCATTGTCCTATTATAGTTGTTGGTTATACACCTGAAAATCCCAGTAAATCCCATTAAATCCCACTAAATAGATGAGTCAGGTATATAACCAATAACTAGGTATCATATCCATTTCTGGTTGGTGGTATACCAACCCCCTCTGAAAAAAAAATGAAAGTCAAATGGGATTATTGTTCCCAATATATGGAAACATAAAACATGTTCTAAACCACCAACCGGCTCATTGGAGTTTCCATGCAGTGGATTTCCCCCGGTCACATCTATCCTGATGTATGCGGCCCGTCATTGAGGTTATTGAGAGGTTATTGGCCCCAAAAACAATGTGGCCCGTTTCCAGTAATCTTTATTGGTTTATACACCCCTTTATATAAGTTCTTCGATATACCATAACCATGTCATGTGATTATTACCTAGATTCTATCCTGATTTCTCCTGATTGCTTATATATGGCTATGACTCAAAAAACCCTATTGGGTAAGTTCATTCATAGGTAACTTGACCCATCTCATCATCCCCATCATGGAAGATCTATATGAATAGATTACCTCATATTTTCTCCAAAGGTCATGGCTTATTAACACAACAACGTCCCGGGCACCCCGCAGGCACTGCAGCCCCGCAGGGGATCCCTTGGGCTTCCTGGCCACACCGACCAAGGGGATGCCGCTGTCGCCATCGCTGCTGCCACTGTCCACCATCACAAAGGCACCTCGAAACAAGTGCGAAATCTTGAAAATCATGGGATCATCATAGGTACAATGTGAGGCCCCCCAGTTATAAGTTGGTTTATAAGCCCCAGTAACTATAGTTAGAAGTACCATAAACCATAGTTATTGGATTTATAAACCCACTTAGCTATCTTGGGGGCCTCACATTGTAACTAATGGTAATTAATTATGATGATAATTAACTACTACTAGCTAAACAAAGGTAATTAACTAGTAACTAATGGTAATTAATTATTAGCCATTACCATTACCATTATAACCATTAGCATTAGTTACTAGTTAATTACTTACCATGATTACTATTTTGCTAACTAATGGTAATCATGGGAATATAATCACGTAATGGAACTAATGGTCATGTAACTAATCAGGTAACTATTATGAACTAATGGTCATAATTTCAAGAATTAGTGCTACTAATTCGTAATTATTGTAACACTGTGATATTTACAGTGTTGGTAACTATTGGGATTCCTATAAAACACTGGGACTAAGTTTGGGATGATAATGGGATGTTTATCATCTACCAACTGGTGCAAGATTTCTGAACCTTCCACAGTATCAACCAAGCAGCATAGTGCGATAGCATACCGAGGTATTTTGATGCTTGGACCACGGTTGCAGGCAGGGGCCCTAATAATAGGTTGGTTTAAAACCACATCTAGCTAGTTCGATATACATCAACAATGAGTCCAATCGTTCGCCTAGTCATCAAACCAACTGACTTCTTGGCAGGGGACCCTTTCCTGTGACATGCTGATTTCACCATTCCTGTTCGCATGAAACCCTAAAACCATGGCTTGAGTCAAACTTACGAGAAAAAATCATGGAAAACAAGAGGATGTTGGAAGCAAGAAGCGGGATTTGGCTTCAAATCGGAGTTCAAGGGGATTCGAATGGAATATTGATACAAGGTGGGGCCCCAGTTGATAGGTTTCGGTTGGTTGAGCTAACTCCATTAACTGTTGGGTGTAAAAACCAGCTTACCTATCTTGGGGACCAACATTGTAGCATTCATGAGTCACGAGTACCAAAAGGCCCAATTTGTGGGTATGATTCCTATCCATTCATCCATGGCCATCGTAACTAACAGTTTGCCAAGAAATTGTTTCATCCTGAGAAGCAAAACATTGATATGCCCTGTGGATCTAAATGCCTTCTTAGATAGCAACACTTGACCACTTGACCTCCCTAAATACACGATACCCAAATGAGTGCCCCAACAGGTACGGCTGGATTCCTTTTGGCATTAGGAGAGTGGTGTCTTCCATGTGATATCATATATAACATCATGATATAACATCATATCCTGAATCTTTATACATGTTCAAATCTTTATCATCTCAAAGTTCTTTCATTGTCCATTTTCATATATCCCATGACATATATATATATGTCATATCATACACACACATATATATATATATCATTTCATATATATATTTATATATATAATATCCGTTATATATCCATTATGTATCCATTGTATCCCCATGAACCCCCTCGCGTCGTTTCCCCATGGAGGCCCTCGTCGGATTCGGATCCGGGACGCTGATGGCCAAGGTGGCGGCCACCAAGACGCTCCACTGAAGATCACCTCGACGCAACGACGAAAAGGTGGCGATGTTTTACGTGATATTGAAAGCTTATACATATAATACATTAAATATATAATATACATATTTATTTTCAAACAAAAAACTAGATATAGTATATCTTATGTGTATATGTATATATATATTATGTAGATCTATGTATGTATGTATGATATGTGATATATATATATAGTCTATGTAGATCTAATGTACGCGGTGTTTGATATATATATATACATATATATATATATACATCATATGCCATTAATATATCTTTGATACGGCTATTTCCATATGTATATATATATATAATGTGTTAATATGAGTCTATATATGGAGATGTCATGGATAATGAATGGATAAGCAATGAATAATCTGAGATAGATATATGGTAATATTGGTATGATATGTTAATATTGGTTTTGAATGATATTGATAATGCAATAGTTAGGCACAATACAAAGCTTACATATGTATATGTTAGTATTAAACTCTATATCAGTATCGATACAAATTATAACCCCGTGATATTGATACGTGTATATATGTGCTGATGATGTGGGAAACCCAATGCCACAAAGCCACCATTTGGGGTAGTGCAACAAGCACCGATATAAATTGTGAAATTGGGATGGTTTATGACATTGGATTTCCCACATTATTGATATATGCTCCTATCTGCCTGTAACATATAATCTATGTGTATTTATATATAAATATATATTCACACACATCCAGTAACCAGTAAACTACACTACCTGTGAGGGAACCACATAAGTATGCGTGAAGATGTAAAATTCTACCCTTGCTGTAGCGGGTCAAATATGCACATGGGTCTGATCTAATTCCCCTAATATTAAACACCTCCTAAAAGATCCAAAATAAGTGCAAATCTCCTACTAAACTATGGTGTCTAGCACCATCTAGCACCTTTTAATACTAGAGGGAACGGATTACTGGGACTATGATATCACAAAAGACTACAAGTATCACTCACTCAGCAAATCAACAGAAGTTGCGAGCCCTTGATGGTTGGGTGTGCCTGAAAGATAATCGTTTCTAGCAAATATCCCTTCTACAATCGGCTAAACAATACATACCTAACATGTGTGTGTGTGTCTATGTTATATATATATATACACATCTATACAGGTACATACCAAAGATACATAGCCTTATTTAGATTCACTAATACACATATTACAGAATAAATGGGATATACACACGTGGGTGTTCCCCCAAGATCTGCTGTCCTGCTGTCCATACGCTGGACATAGAGCCAAGACTCCACAGGCAGATACTAGATACCATAGATTTTGATGGACACCAATTATTAACCCTAGTATATTAAGTATACTAGGATCCATATACCAGATCTATATGTAGTATATTAACCCCTGTATTGATGGACGAATTTTCACATCGATTTTTATTAGGGATAAACCATTTTTAGGACACCATGTAACTTGACCATGGCATCATGGCACATGTCAAAGATTTAGGGCCTTAGTAACCAAAAACAAAATAAACATGGTTTATGATGTTGGTAGCCTTTGCTTTTGCTATGTTTTGCAGGGCATGAAGACTTGATTTTCTTTGGGGGTTTGAGTTTCTACAAATACCCTCTGGTAATTTAACATAGCTATTGAAAATGATCATTTACAGTTGATTTACCTATTATAAATGGTGATTTTCTATAGCTATGTTAGTTTACCAGTGGGTAATTTGATATGTTGCTATCAACTGACCAATTCCATACCTAGTTTGCTCCGAGCGACTCTGTTTGGTTCCCTTGAGTTGCATCATCATCACAGCCTCAGTCGCACCGTGGCTGTCTCCAACTGTGGCTGTGGTCCTCGAAATTTGGCCCAGGGGAACCCTGAAACTTACTGGCGCTTAGTAGGGAATGGGGGATCGATCCAATCTATAATTACTATAACAATCATCATCAATCATGCCTGGCCCATTCTTTCATTCCCTACTAAGCACCAGTAAGGAAATGGCAAGGAACGATCTTTGTTCAAAACCGTCCAAAGCCATTTGTGGCGCTTTGGAGCAACCCCAATTTGGACGAAGCATGACTCGCATGAATCAAAATTCCGTGGGCTACACGGTTGTACCTCCTTCGACCGAAATGGGCATTGCGTGGCCCCAAATCATTTCATGGCTCAACACCATTCTGCCAAAAATTTGGTCATCAAATATCATCAGCTTCGAATAGTTTGATAATATCATCATATATCATTCTTAGGATTTTAGCTGGTCATCATTCATATCATTCTGCTTTCTAGAAACCATCATTCGGATAATTTGTTTGAAACCATCCTTTTGCTCAACAGGGCCAGCTCCACCATCCAATGGTTGTTGGGAAAAAAACCATCCGTCATTCTTGGTTTCATCTCTATGGTATTTTTTTCAGGTTTGCTGCTGTACTTTAAGCATATATCATATGTTTCAATGTTGTTGGCTATATGGCTATATCTAGCAAATTGTCGCATAGATATGTCCACAATGGTGGTATATTCATACCTGACGTTTAACATAGTTTTAACGATAAACATACAGTACAAAAAAATACTTTGCTTCGAGTGATCCCCACCATGACATTTCAAAACTGCTTGTTGACACCACTTTTGTCTGAAGCTTTTGTCACGGGACTTTTGCCCAACTAACTATCCCAATCATTTGTTTCACCTGGCAGGTCATTGTGCATGTCAGTCTGTCAAACAGGATATAAACATGTCAGTGGGCCATGTGAAGTAAACTCCAGAGCTCTCAACAGGTTTGCTTAAACATGACCAAACAGGCCAGTGGACCACCTGAGCCAAACAAACAAACATGCCCAAACATGTCAGCACACCGCCTGTCAAACATGTTTGTAAAAACATGACTGAAACAAGCCAGTGGACCACCTGAACCAAAGTCAAAAGCTCGCAAGCTCGTGTGTAAACTAGACAAAACCATGCCAGTGTTACTTCACCAGATCGCTGCAGCTGCAACTCTCTATTCCTCCACCAGACCTCTTCAATCAAAACCGATTAGGTCCCACAGGTAGAGCAACGTGTCAGGCCTATGCCTCCCCCGGACCTCTTCAGTCAAAACCGATTAGGTCCCACTGGCAGAGCACTGTGTCAGGATGCTTGCAATGCATCATAGACAGGCCAGGACTGCAGCCGCTCCAGCGTCGAAGCAGCTTTGGTTTCCAACTTGTCAGTCAGTTCTCGCAAGTAGGTAGGAGGGCCTCTGCGTAAAAGCTCCTCCACTTGCTCCGTGAACCCCAGCAAGATGAGATTCTTCAGTTTGCGGGCACGCGTCAGCATGACATAGATGGCTAGCCACCAGTCGGCATCCTCTAGGCCACCACCACGACGCAAATCAACCAGCACACCTCCGTCCAAAGTCAAGCCTTGCGCGCTGTAAGCAGTGCGCAGCATGCCATGCAAAAGAGGAAACTGCCAGCGAATCACTTCAATTTTCTCGGTTTCCTCGCCTAGCTTCAAATCAATTTTGAACTCTGCATGCACCAATTCCACAAAGAACAATGTCTTTGCGTCAGTTGTGTGATCGGCCACATTCTGAAACTTTTCTTCCCACGTCTGCAACAGAGCATCTTCCATGGGCGAATTCTTTCCTTTAAGTAATTTCACCCAGATACCTTTGGCCATGTAGTCCGGAAAAAAATGACAGAATCCAGGTTCCCGACGGTCCAGGCGCTTCTGATCTTCATGGTGCAAATCCACTTTCACTACCACTGCCAGTTTGTCTTTAACCAATCCAAGGTGTGGAGCCAAGACATCCGCCAGTCGCACAACCATGTTCTCGTGCACCAGTAGCATGCCTTGCAATTTGCCAGTGCGATGCGGGTTTGGAACAGTGAGCAGTTGATGTGTCAGCTGCTTGTCTATGGCTTTATTTTTTCTGGAATGCCTTTGGTCAGCAGCTTGCAAACAAAATAACGGCACATCCAGGTCTTGCGCATCTCGATTTGCCCGTTCCACCATGCTGCGAGCAATTTTCTCCCAATACATTCCAATGACGTGACGTGACCATGCTTGAACAAGTCCGTGGTTAGTTCTTTCTTGCAATTTTCGATTTTGCGAGTGCGCAGCTGAGCCAAGTGATCCTCGGACAAAGGAGCAGCAGGCGTGCACGTGCGCATGGCTGTTGTGATTTCTGGCAGGTGAGCATCCAGAAACCGCTTCGACTTCTTCAAATGAATCACTGTATCAATGGTCATCAATGGCGCCTGGGCAGCATGGTGTTCTGTCTGCACTCTGTGCGGCATTTTGCGGATCAGCTCTTCGAGATTGTCAGCTAAGGAGATCTCGTTGGCAGGCTTGATCTGCAAAAAATCACCTGCAATCAGCAAAATTGGTATGTGTCCCATGAGCTCTCCTGGGTGGAAATAGCTGGCTGGATCAAGGCCTTCATCTTGACGGGCGCGCATGCTGCGGTAAAGCATCATGTTTTCCACTGCAGCTGGCACCAAACTGATTTCATCTTGAATGACCAAAATTTTAGGCTGCCAGCGTTGTTTCATCTCTTGCTCTTTTCTCTTCAAGGCCAAATGCTTGTTGCGCAAACTGGCTACACGATACGAGCAAGCAGTATGACATGTTCGCGCGCGATAGACATCATTGGAAATGGCATCCGATTGGGCGTGGCTGAAGGTGGCAATCATGTATCGCTCTTCTTCTCCGGGTCTGGCTGGAAAAAAGCGACAAAAAACATCCAGCATGAGCTCTAAAATGATTGTCGTCTTGCCAGTGCCACCGGCGCCAATCAAAAGGCATGCGTGCTGCGCACGGTTTCGCAAAGGTGTTTTGTTCTCTTCTTCCTGTAAAGCTACATCCATTGCCTCACCAAACCATCTGCAAGCAGACACAATTGCTCCGGCGCCAGCTTGAATCCACCGGCAGACTCTTCAAACGCAGCAACCTTCCGCGCCATCGCTGCCGATGGCTTGCTAAAGGTGCGCCATTCTGCTTCTGGAATCGCGACATCACTGTTTGCAGCCAGCTCTCCTGCGCGCTCTGCGCAGTCGCTCGTAGCAGCCCGTTCCGCCGACAAGCGGCTGAGGCCCATGCTATCATTTGTCATGGCAGCGCGCTGAGCATCCAGTAGCGGCTGCGTGATCATGGGCGCTTTCTCTTTCAACCTCAGTTGTTCCCCACATTGACGTGTGGGTTTTTTGTTTTTAGTTCTGTATCCGCTCCTCCTCGTCCTCCTTCCTTCCTTCCTTCCCGTCCCTCCCTCCCTCCCTCCCTCCCTCCCTCCCTCACTCACTCACTCACACACTCACTCACTCACTCACTCACACACACAAACAAACACACACACACACTCACTCTCTCTCTCTCTCTCACTCACTCACTCACTCACTCACTTTTGCGTGGCAGGCGCCTCGTTTTGCGTGGGTGCACCGCCAAGGGGTTGGATGTACGCCCTGGCGTCCCTCGCCGTCTTTTGCGTGGCAGGCGTGGGACAATGTGCACTGCCAAGGGGTCGGATGTACGCCCTGGCGTCCCTCGGGCTCCGCCTCTTTTGCGTGGCAGGCGCGGGACCACTGCCAAGGGGTCGGATGTACGCCCTGGCGTCCCTCGGGCTCCGCGTCTTTTGCGTGGCAGGCGCGGGACAATGTGCACTGCCAAGGGGTCGGATGTACGCCCTGGCGTCCCTCGGGCTCCGCCTCTTTTGCGTGGCAGGCGTGGGACAATGTGCACTGCCAAGGGGTCGGATGTACGCCCTGGCGTCCCTCGGGCTACGCCTCTTTTGCGTGGCAGGCGTGGGACAATGTGCACTGCCAAGGGGTCGGATGTACGCCCTGGGGTTCCGCTGGCGTCCCTGGGTCTCCGCCTCTTTTGCGTGGCAGGCGTGGGACAATGTGCGCTGCCAAGGGGTCGGATGTACGCCCCGGGGTTCCGCTGGCGTCCCTGGGTCTCCGCCTCTTTTGCGTGGCAGGCGTGGGACAATGTGCACTGTCAAGGGGTCGGATGTACGCCCCGGGGTTCCGCTGGCGTCCCTGGGTCTCCGCCTCTTTTGCGTGGCAGGCGTGGGACAATGTGCACTGCCAAGGGGTCGGATGTACGCCCTGGCGTCCCTCGGGCTCCGCCTCTTTTGCGTGGCAGGCGTGGGACAATGTGCACTCCGCGTCTTTTGCGTGGCAGGCGTGGGACAATGTGCACTGCCAAGGGGTCGGATGTACGCCCTGGCGTCCCTCGGGCTCCGCGTCTTTTGCGTGGCAGGCGTGGGACAATCGGCCAAAGGGGTTGGATGTACGCCCTCACTCACTGACTGACTGACTGACTGACTGACTGAGTGACTGAGTGACTGAGTGACTGAGTGACTGAGTGACTGAGTGACTGACTCACTGACTCACTGACTCACTGACTCACTCACTGACTCACTCACTCACTCACTCACTCACTCACTCACTCACTCATCATCATCATCATCATCATCATCATCATCATCATGTGCCAGCGATGTTTACCAGCCACAGGGCATGCAGAAAGAGATCACAAAATGTGCGGCTGCGCTCGCAAGAGTGCAGAACATTACTTTGGTCAGCGGAAGTATGGTGAGCACACCATCGTTTTGATAGCGTGTCGGAAAAAAAAACATCAGAGCCTGGTGGAACTCGATGAAAGCGAAGCAACTTACTCACAAACAACTTACCCTACGTACATACATACATAGATACCTAAATACATACCTACCTACCTACCTACATACATACCACCATCGTCCCTCCATCACTCTTATCCTTCCTCTTCCCTTCTCGCTTTCTGTGCTCCGTCTAAGTCTGTTTCTTCACTGAGGTCGATGCCTTCGTCCTTACCAAACGGTTCGGCTTCGGTCGAGCCGACACCACGTTGGCCGGTGGTGGGGACGTTAATGGGAGGCTTCACACTCACTCACACTCACTCACACTCACTCACACTCACTCACACTCACTCACACTCACTCACATTCACTCACATTCACTCACATTCACTCACTCACTCACCCACCTACCTCACCTACCTCACCTACCTCACCTACCTCACCTACCTCACCTACCTCACCTACCTCACCTACCTCACCTACCTCACCTACCTCACCCTACCTCACCTACCTCACCTACCTCACCTACCTCACCTACCTCACCTACCTCACCTACCTCACCTACCTCACCTACCTCACCTACCGCACTCACTCACTCACCCACTCACTCACTTCACTTCACTTCACTTCACTTCACTTCACTTCACTTCACTTCACTTCACTTCACACTTCACACTTCACACTTCACACTTCACTTCACTTCACTCACTTCACTCACTCTCACATCCCTCACTCACACACACCACACTCGCATCACTCACTCACACTCTCACTCACTCACTGTACATGAACATACATACATACACACAAACTCACCCACCATCACCGCTCCATCACTCTTATACTTCCTCTTCCCTTCTTGCTCTTCTATGGTCAGTCTAAGTCTAAAGAAGTTGGTAACATGTGGGGTTATCCGGTCCTTTAATGCTCGTGGATTCACTGCAGTGCCACTCGCGCGCTTGCAGGCCGCAGTTCTATGCAATGCTTCTTCATCCCCTGTCAAGGGCAAAAGGCCCGCAGAAATCATGTCGCGCACAAACTTGGTATGCTTTTGACGATGAAAGGTCATGGCTTGCGAACGCTGCGATGAAGTCAGTGGATGATGTACTTTTAAGGGTGCATCTCCAGCCTTCAGTCGAACCTCCCCATCGATGTCTGGATCCAAAGCATCTTCGAAGGCTGGTTCAAAGGATTCGCCAGTATCTCCAGTCCCGTGGCCTTCACGCACTAATCCTGGATCTTCTTTTGCATCTGCGTCCAAAGCATACGACTTGGTTTTGGGTGCTGCCTTAGCACGTCCGTAAGCATCTAAGTTCTTGACCACTCTTTTTGTCAAGTAGCAAACATACTCTTGGACAGTCAAACGGTTCTGCAACTTTGCACTCGCATCGCAACCCAGTTTGTTCGTGCAATCCTTGTCCAATGGAATCAAGTATTTCTCTTGAACCAATTCTTTTTGCAACTGGAATACTTCCAAGCACTCCCACAAAGTAGGCATTTCCATCCGTGCTTCACTTTTTTTTTCAGCATCCGCAGCTTTGGGCAAAACAGTGTGCTGCCAGTAGTGTTTCCATGCTCTTGGAAAGGCATCATATGGATTTTCATGCTCTCCTCGCTTCATCTTTTTGGTTACTTTCTCCACATCCAGAAAGATGGCCCTGTAAGGGTCCTGCGGATTGCCTTTTTCATCCATGTCATTGTTTTGCCCCAAAGGCTTGAAGAGTAGCAACTTGATCAAACTCATCTTATGCGGATCTACATCTGGCGATGGAATATGCATACCTTCCAGCTGTGGGATCTTTGGAATTAAACTGAGACGCTGTGTCTTCACTAACGCAGATGGTTTGTAATCTGCATCGTAGTCGAAGGTAATCACATAGTCTCCCAAAGGATCTCGACTGGATTGCTTCCGCGCACCATAAACCCACATATTGTAGACATACGCTGGAAGTGCCTGCACATGCATTCACAAACAAAACATTATTATTTTATTTTAAGGTGTTTAGACTCAAACCACAAACAACAACGACACTTCTTAACTACTTTCAAGACCCTGCCTGCATGATGGGATGCTCTCCACGGTGCATGTAGTCTTCGTGATTGGATGTGAACTGCACCTGAATGTTGGAGTTGTGATCAAAGCTGTCGATCTGAACGGCCTTCATGTCAGCAGCCATGCGATTCCGCAGCTTGTCATTTTGCGCATATTGCAAGGCTTGTTGCAGCGATGTGAACCGTTGCCCGCCCGGACTGATGTAGATGTAGCCATGGTCTTCCCCAGTTTCTTGTTCTACTTGTTCCATGGTCGCAGCAGCATTGGCAGACAGGGTTTTATCATGCGGCTTCGGTTGTATGAGCCAGCCCACTGGTAATTCTTTAGCTCTTCCACTTTGCAGCGACGGCAGTAAAAAGCCAATGCTTTGGGACACTGAAGCCTTTTCGTGTAAAGCTTTCAAACTACCTTTGAAATGGTCTTGCCAAGCTGATAGAGTTTTGGCATACGCCACCTTCAAATTAGTCTCCCAGCAGCGATGCGTAGCGAAGGACATATGATCGAACAACATGGGAAACACCAACTCCGAGCCACTTTTGACCTGCAGTGAATTCATCAAGTGCACCAATTTCTTCAACACCATCTTGACTCTCTCCTTGTTGCGTTGACGCGTCGTGAGTTTCTCGACGCTGCCGTCAGCTTCAGACGCATGAATTTTCTGCGCAATGCGTTGCAGACCCTGCATCAGCTTGTCACCTATAGTGTACTTTTGTTGTATACTCATTGATGTAAAAACCTTGGTTGTGCGCATCTTGAAAGGCACCTTGAGTTTCTTGTTCCAACTCTTGCAACAAGCTCTCCAACCAAGTCGAATCTGCACTCACTTCCAACGGTTCTGGCTTCTGTGGAGCCACAAGCCATTTCGGCTCCAGGTCACCTGTCTTTCGAGCCATCCAAGCCAGTTCAGGTTTGGCTCCGATGTTGGGTAGCCACTCCAAAGGCAGAGTGCTGGCAGGTGGCAGATACACCAGCGATTGATTGTCGAAGTTGCACCGCAGACTCACAGCAGCCACGTAGTTGGTCAGAGTTTCGAAGGGACACACCACAACAGGACAAATGCGGCCACGTTTGCCCTTCCCACTTTCTTCAATACTGTAAAGTTGATTATTGAGTGGTCTGCCATCCCTTCTCAACTTTATTGGCTTGTCTGCTGGAACAGAAGCAGTTTCATCTGGCTCGAGCACTGTGATGTGGTAACAATGATGTCTGCAAATTCGGGTACCTGTCTTATTGTATTTCCAACAGGATGGACCACAAACGTGAAGCATGGCCCGAGCTTGCACTTGCCATGCATCTTGAAGGTACATGGGCAGCCAGGTAGCAGTATCCAACTCCGCTTCACTTGCCCGTCCTTCTGTCAGTGTGTGGATGCGTCGATAGCTGGGCATGGCTGTCAAGGCTTGGCCACGAATCAAACGCTTCTTCATGGGCTCCGCACTTGTTTCTGGGAAGGAAGCATCTGCGGGCTCATACAAATCATCCGGAGGCAATCTTTTCGGCAGATCCATTTTCGGCACCTCAGTGACACATGGCCGACGCTGCTTGCGATACCCTTCTAAGTTCTCTTCACCGCCATCCATGCGGCACCGATGCAACATGTCTTGAGTCACAATCATGGGTTGGGCACTAGTTGCTTGACCAAACACTTTCGGTAGATGTTCAACACTACTGTGATGCGTTCGCTGAAAAAAGTTAATCCATTGACTCACCACATTCTTGAGACAACTGTGCTTCTCCTGCAAGGGCTTATCTGCAAATTGTTCAATGGCAGTCTGCATTGGCAAGCTCACGCCCCATATTTCCCAGTGTCCATGCAAGGAACCACGCCCTGAGGCTTCCAGCTCACCTCTTGCAGCTTGTAAAACCACTAAGCAGCCCAGAGACGTCAGAGATGCTGCCACACCATCGCTCGTCCAAACACGATGCTCCACGGTCACTCCCTCTGGCTGCGCAACGCAATCCGGAGAAGCCCCTAAGATATGCAAAACAAAGAGGCGCAACAGCAGCTCCACAACGACACATTGACCAACAGGATCATTCACGACACGCAGACGCAAATCTTCGTAAGTGAGTTTCAAGTCGGGATCAGCATCAATGTCTAAATTAATTTCAGCACCCTGGCAGAGCAGAATCAAAATGTTCCTGTTGTCAGCAATGTTTGGAGTGCAAAATATCAGTGGAGCCCCGAAGAAAATAGTATACGCTGTAAACTTGTGTCTGCATGCCACGCGATATCCATTGGACCCGACCACTTTGCCCATGACAAGATTGAAGAGGTGCGATGTTCGACGAACTAGGCCCATCATGCCATCCGCCTCACCGTCTTTACTGGAAAGCAGAGCGAGTTGATCGGGTAACTGCGCCAGTGATTTCAAATGTGTTTGGATCCCGGGAATGCGCAGTCCCACGTTCACAGCCATAAAACCAGACATCATGCGCCAAAAGGTCGCAATCACCATGATATTCACTGGGTGCATGCAAAAGCGATTCACGGCAAATGGCACAACTCTCCGGCTGCAAGACACACGTGGCCGTTGTTGTTCTGCTTCTTCAAGTTGTTTCAATAGCAGCTCTACATCAGGCTGATGCTCCCACAATTTTGGCTCTCCGTGCTCTGCTACGTAATTTTCACCTTCATACAAATCGTATTCCAGTTCTTCACGCAGAAGCCAGTGCTTCGCAATTTCCTGAAATGAAGTACGTTTGTATGGTTTGTCATTCAATCGCTCATCGCCATAGACACAGTCCCCGTAGCACCAGTCCATAGGGTTCCACTCCTGCCAAAAGCCTGGTTCCCACATCTTGGCGTATGCTTTTCCAGTTGGCACAACCAGCTTGGGATTGTCATCTGCAGTGAACTGCGCTTCTGTTTCTACTCCTGCAACTGGTTCCTCCCGTGCAGGCGAAGCATCGCCGTGTTCTTTGGACAAAGGTTCTGAACAAATAGCCTTTTCTATATGCTTGCGTGTTTCTGAAGCTGACACCTGACACACTGCCTTGCGAAATTCAGCTGCAGTCTGATATAGTACAGACCGCCGAGGCTTGTCTTTGATAAACTCAGCCAGTTCCTCCTCTGTTTGGATTGCAGCAGCTAATTTTTCCATTTCTTCCAACTTGGCGGCAGCCACTTGCCAGCAAGTGCTTTTGTCTAAAGGCACGGTGTCTGGACAGTGATAAGAAACTGGAACATCTTCGGAGCTTTCCAGCAACTCTTGCGCCCCCAGTGTAGAATCCACAGGGCCACGATATTTGTTGGAATCCGCTCTGCCTGCCAACTCTTCAACCTCTTCTTCATCCAACTCTTCCACAGGCGCGTCAACAAAAGTCTTTTGCAACACTTGGCGTGGATACTCGCGGTTGAGGTCCGGCAGGGAACACTGGGCGTGGATGGTCGTGGTTGAGGTCCGGCAGGGAACACTGGGCGGGGATGGTCGTGGTTGAGGTCCAGCAGGGAACACTGGGCGTGGATGGTCGTGGTTGAGGTCCGACAGAGAACACTGTGCGTCGAGGGTCGCGGTTGAGCAGGAGGAGGAGGAGAGGAGAGGAGGAGAGGAGCAGGCAACTGACATAAAATCTAACAACCCTCACCTGGCAGGTGGGGGAAAAACAATATTTGTGTTGTGATAACCACAATGTCAGTACAAATGGTCAAAATAACAGTACATGTTGGTCATCATACCAGTTAAAAAAAAAAACACGCACTGCTGATGATCAACTCCATGCGTAAACCCTTCATTCCCCACCTGCCAGGTGAGGGTTGTTAGATTTTATGTCAGTTGCCTCCTCCTCCTGCCTCGTCCTCCTCTCGTCCTCCTCTCCTCCTCCTCCTCTCCTCCTCGTCCTCCTCGTCCTCCTTGTCATCCTTGTCGTCCTCTCGTTGTCCTCGTCGTCCTCGTTGTCCTCCTCGTCCTCCTGCTCAACTGCGACTCGCGATCCACAGTGTTCGCTGCCGGACCTCAACCACGACCATCCACGCCCAGTGTTCCCTGCCGGACCTCAACCACGACCATCCACGCCCAGTGTTCCCTGCCGGACCTCAACCACGACCATCCACGCCCAGTGTTCCCTGCCGGACCTCAACCACGACCATCCACGCCCAGTGTTCCCTGCCGGACCTCAACCGCGAGTATCCGGGCCCAGTGTTCCCTGCCGGACCTGAACCACGACCATCCACGCCAAAAGATATGCCAGATAGAGTGCCAGAAGATATGCCAGATAGAATGTTAGAAGATATGCCAGATAGAATGCCAGAAGGTATGCCAGATAGAATGCCAGATAGAATGTCAGCTAGAATGCCAGAAGATATGCCAGATAAAGTGCCAGAATGTTTGCCAGATAGAATGCCAGCAGATTTGCCAGATAATATGCCAGAAGATATGCTAGATAGAATGCCAGATGGAATGCCAGAAGATTTGCCAGATAATATGCCAGAAGATATGCCAGATAGAATGCCAGATGGAATGCCAGAAGATATGCCAGAACATATGCCAGAAGATATGCCAGAAGATATGCCAGAACATCTGCCAGAAGATATGCCAGAACATCTGCCAAAAGATATGCCAGGTAGAATGCCAGAAGATATGCCAGATAGAATGCCAGATCGAATGCCAGAAAATATGTCAGATAGAATGCCAGAAGATTTGCCAGTAACAAAATGTATAAATGTCATGGTGGGGATCACACGAAGTAAAGTAATTTTATATGTGTGTGTCATGCATGATGACTAAAAAAAAACAGCACCTTCCCAGTAGATTCTCCTTGCTGGATTCGCCCATGGAATCATGGGAAAATCCCAGCTTTGGTATGTGTTTAATGTTCGTCGCAATCAAACATGTTGATATATGATGATATATGTTGTACATGTTGATATATGATGATGAATGTTATATATGTTGATATATGGTGATATATGATGAAATATGTTATATATATATGTATGGTGATATATGACGATATATGTTATATATGTTGATATATATAATAATATATATGATGATATATGTTATATATGTTGATATATGGCTATATAGGTTATAATATATGTTGATATATATATATATAATGGTATATGATGATATATGTTATATATGTTGATATATGGTTATATATGTTATAATATATGTTGACATATGATTATATATGATGATCTATGTAATATATGTTGATATATATATACAATATGTAATATATGTATGTATATTGATATATGATGATATATGTAACATATGGTGATATATGATGATATATGATGATATATGTTATATATGTTGATATATGTTGATGTATATACAAATAGATATATGTTGATATAGGTTGATAACCCGTCTATGTGACAGCAAATGCATGGAAATGCCCAGTGAAACATGTTACTCTCCACTCCATGTTATTGTAACCCTCATTTCAATGTCTTGAAATCTATATATGTTTCATGGTTTTGGTTTAATTCGATTCCTACAAAACCAGGTTTGATGTGTCGATGTGTCATCGCCCCCAGGATCCATATGTTCGAGAACAGCTGCAGTAATCAACAGCTTGGACTGCAAGAGGAGCTGATAAACGCCACCTGTCAGCGGATGACAGCCATGAGCAGCTGACGATGTGTTGCCTGTGTGCAGTTTGTCATGTGAGCAGTGTTCAAAACTGAAAATGGAACTCCCTTATATTGGTCGGTTCATGGATTATGATAATCCCTAATGTATTGGGTAGTATAACCCCAAACATAATCATGAACCAACAAGGGGTTTAGCAGCCACTGCCGATGTGACCAGGTTTATTCAGACCAGGGATTTTAAAATATTCCCCGACTTCCGGTGGATGATCGGTGGCTCTTTTGGTTCCTCTTTTGGCTTAGCGTGACATAAACAAATTTTGCCAAGGGGCTGTGTGTCGTTGCTAGTTTCGACTCGCTATACTTTGTGTGTCAAGATGTGCGACCTACCCATGGTTTCCCTTCATATTTCCCCGTGGTTCGAGTATGATCTTTTGATGTACCCTGTGCCAAACTCAATGGCAAACCCCTGTTTGTTGTAGATCGCTTATAAAATGCTATAGACAAAAACTTATTCAGACATATTCACACCATTCAGAAACACGTGTATATGTATATATATATACTGTATATATATATATATGTTTACCCCACCTTCGAGGACCTACAATTTCATCTGTGATCTGACCATATACATATATATACATATATATATATACATATATATATATATACATATATATATATAGACAAACGTCTTACGGTCCACTTACTTTGCCTGTTACGGCAACGTCTGGTTTTCACGTGCCCAAAAATCTTATCCCTGCGCCTTTCATGGCTCCCATGGACAGCATTTCCAGGAAGTCGCCAAAGGCATACCACAAGCCTTGCTGAGTCGTGAGTCTGGCGCCCTCAGTTTCGTGATCTTTTTTAGGTTATATTTCCATATATTACCCTCCAGAAAATTAACAGTTGGACCCTGCCAGATAGGGGTTGGAAGATTAATTTCCAATAAACATTGGTTATGTTCAGGATCTGTGTTCATTTACCAGAACGTATGTTATAAACCCATCCATAGTTATGACCATGTTAGTTAATCGATTTATAAACCAATTTAAGCTAACTGTGGAAACATCAACTTGTAGGTATACAACCAATCCATCTGTATGGTTGAATCCTAAGATCTGGTGAAAACTGGCAGCGCATCTTTGGACTCAAATCTAGTTATACCCTCTGGTTATGATTAACACTTCGCCATGGTATAGATGGCCCATAGAAATAGATGGTTTACCTAATTAAAATGGGTGGATCTTTCCATGGCTATGTAACAAATATATAACCAGATGGTAATTTGAATATAAGAAAAGCAGTTTACTGCTAAATAACAGTAGACATGTCAACAAAAAAAACTGCTAAGTTTCTGATGTCCTCTGCAAACGCAAGCTGTCTTGATGACAACACGTTGTCAAAACGAGGCAATGTAAGGACTCCTAACAAGTCTTAGGGTGCACAACTCATGTATCTGTCTATATAGTAAATATGTGGACCAACATGTCATGTATGATCGTGTATGATGACTATGAAAGAACATCTAGTGACTTCAATGAGCGACACATCCAGGGAAACGGCTGAATGTTGGTCACCGTTCTGCATACCTTCTTATAGGTAAAAGGGCTTGGAGCGTTGTGTAGGTCAGGTTGAAACCATGTACAAATGGCAAAAGAAATAGGTCCTTCAGCCGCATGTGATATACCCATCCATGATCCAATATAATATATATATATATACATTACATGCATAGATCTACACTAGATTAATATGTATATATATATACACATCTTACAAATACATACAACCTTGTACAATACAAATTAGTGTAATCATACATCTATCATCACACATATATATATATATCAGGGTTGCTCCAAACAACCCATGTACAGGGGGGAAATGTCGCAAATATAGAGGTAACATGATCCATGTCGCCTCAAAAAGTTGCTATAATTTACTTTTAATGGGTTGGAACAACCGTAAAAAAGGGTTGTAACCCTAATGCATATATCTAGATCAAACAACTCTAGAATAATCTAGAATATACATGTACATAATAACATATACTATAACACATATAAAATATTTTTGTACATCTGAATCCTCACATGACATATCAGGGTCAGTTGGTTGTGGATCACCAGGTGGCCAATGACAATGAAAATGGAAGCTCCCTGTGGAATCGCCCAGCACGCCTCCAGGTGAACAACGGTGGCTTTGGACTTTGATTTTTCTTTAACATGGAAAACATACTCAAAACATCTCAAAACTTTGGGTTAACACTATTGTTTCTAGAGTTCATAATAAGGGTCTAGGTATATAGATTGTCGTAGTCACTCGATGGTTGAGCCATTGATACATCAAAACATGCAACCCGGCAACATGTTCAACCAGGGAGCCGTCCCAATTGGGGCAATAAAACACAACGGTACCCTGTGGTTATTTAACATAGCCATGGAAAATGGCCCATTTATAGATGGTTTACCTATTAAAAATGGTGATTTTCCATGGCTATGTTAAATAACCAGATGGTAAATCAAAAATCATAAATCAACAAAAGCAAAACAACACCAGAAATGCATGCCATTCTCGCACGGAACCATTTTGCGTAGTTCACGATTCAGACAAGCTGCAAATGACACACAATCAATTGCATATGGCAAAGAAACAACCCGCCATGGCCTTTGTGTGCAACGCGTTGACATGATGAACTACAGTCGAAGTATTCAGGAAATGTATGGAAATGTACTCAACATATCAACAAACAAAAATGAACATCACACAAACTACCGGATTTTTTTCTGCATAAATTAAGGGTTTTTCCCTGCACATCATCAATCCAGACATGGCCTTTACGCCCTTCATGCCCTCCTCCTTCCAAGCCAGAAAGTTCACGAATACCATGGACAGCAGCTGGCCTGAGCGGTTCGGTGCTTGCTTAGTCTGTTCTGTTCGCTAAAAAAAATGTTTCAACTATAGTAAGCCCAAAAAAATCAAACAAAATAGTGATGTGATATCATTAATCTATATTAATCATTAATAATTTCTATTAATTAAACATTGTTAATTCATCATTAATTTACCACTTATAGAAAACACATGAAATCAGCATCCATAGATGGATACAGTTACACATGGACCATCTGAAATTTAAGACACTGAAGAACTTCATCCCAAGTTGGCCCTGGTTCAACTGCTGAATTGCTAAACATGACCCATAATCATATAATATAGTATTATAATAAACTATTATAGTATGATATAATCATATATATATATATTATAGACTTCCAAGTATTATCACAATACCTCCAGTGATATATTCATATACTTTTTTTTAAAAAAAAAACGTATTTCATCAATGATCATATCCTTATATGGTTCACTAAATTCCCCCCTTGTTCGTTTTGCGTGTCAGGAAGCTCATGATCGCGGGTGAGTTCTTGGAGTAAAGCATCTTTCCATCCACCTTGGAATAGTCGATGACCATGGGATGCAAGGCACGTGAGAGAACGAAGACGATGAAAATGCCCATGGTTCCTGAGCTCAGCTCGGTCAGCAAAAAGTAAGACTGAGCTCTGTTCTTGATTAAAGGGTATAACCAGATTTATATATATATATAATATCATAAAATATGTTTATATATTGTACATACTAGTATGTATATGATGTTTAGATAGATAAAATATATTATACATTCTAGCACATGTGGATATGTAACATGTATGTATATATATAGTCATATATATATCTTTGACTGGATATGTAACATGTATGTGCTTGTATATGTATATATACCTTTGACTTCAGAACAAACAAAACTACAAAGTCTCAACCAATGGTGTTCGCCCGAAAGCCTCTCCCTAACCTTTGGTGCTTCTATACGGTGCATACAGTATATTTTAATCTGTAATCACTATTGACTATACACATAACACACGTTATTCATTCTGGGTGTTGATTACACACATCCCATCTCCTTTGCTTAAATCACCCGACAGTCGTCCATTGCTTCACCAGGTGTCCCTTTGCTGCTTCGCCAGCCATGTCGACTAAGGAGGGACGACAAACTCAACGAGCGCGGACGAAGATGAGCGAATCGCTTGGGCCGAGAGCTGCGATTCTCCCGCGGGTTAGGAAGTTTGGATCTGGTTTTCAGTGTTTTCTCAAGATCGGTTAAGGCCTACAATTTGATTAGTACATGTAAATTAATATCTGATCCCCTAATATCGATGGATTTTCATGCATTATTGACACTTTGGTGGATGCAAAGGAGAGTTTCAAAGGCTGATGCGATGACTGGTCACCACCTGTCCTGGCGATCGGCATGGGCCGCTCGATCATCGATAGTGAAATCTCCACGTAAAACACAAACTGCATCGATATAGCACAAGCGTAACAGAAATAACATGATACTGGTTGGTGGTGACTTAACCATCTTGAAAAATATGAGTTCGTCAATGGAAAGGATGACATCCCATGGAAAATAACAAATGTTTGAAACCACCAACTAGGATATAACTGATATCATGCAAATGTTGTCAAAAACCATTGCACTTCGAAACAATCCCGACAAATCTTGCAATGTCTCCCAGTCCTGCAGTGCAAACTATGTAAAATATGTTGATGTGTAAATCAACGAGCAACACAAATGCCTCAAACCAGTGTCATGTGTTTTTTTCTGTTTCCTTAGAGCCATGGCTGCGGAAGCAAATATAAAGAGCGTACACCATATATATATATATATATATATATATCGCATATTTTGACTATAAATAGCTGACATCATCAAACAGAACTGTTGTGACTATGTTCCTACTAATCACCCTTAGCGTCACCATCACCATCACCATCACCATCACCATCATCACCATCATCATCATCATCATCACCATCATCATCATCATCATCATCGCCACCACCACCACCACCACCACCACCATCACGATCACGAGCACCAATGTCAACACCATCATGATCAGCCTGATCCTCATCCTCATTCTCATCCTCATCATCATCACCACCATCATCATCATCACCACCATCATCATCATCATCATCACCACCATCATCATCACCATCATCATCATCGTCGTCATCATCACCATCACCACCATCAAAATCGAACCCAACATAAACTTTTTTAAACAAAGAAAACAAAAACATCAAAAACACCAAAACCATAATTCACGTTCTATATTGTAATCATTGCATGTCATTCCCGTTCTATCTATTCCCATCCACATCAGTTCAAATTCTTTTCCAGAAAAGGGAGAACTGGCTGGCTGCAACCATCACCAGTCAGTACCTTGGTGACATTTGACATGTTTTGTAGGATAGTGGGGATCATGATTTTGGTCAGTATACACGTGTGTGATCAGTTAAATCAAATAGTTCAAGATTCTATATAGATATACATGCACGCACCTCTCCACAAGTGTGTAGACAGCATAATTTATCATATTTTATGATACATGCATACAAATAAAATATTTATTCAGCAAACAATCTAAGATCATAATTTCAATTTTGAGATTTTGTGACTTTGGTTGTGCTTAAAACCTGGTGCTTCTTACAAGGACCAAAGCAGGCCTGCCACGCAGGTTGGCCACCGGCTGTTGAAGATCTAAAGCTTCAATCTGCGTGGCCCGGCGTGAAGAAACGGACAAAAAAAAAGTATATAATGGAGGACTCCCCAGAAACCAGGGAGACACAATTTTGTCGCAGTTTGAAAAACCATGACCATGACTTGGTTTTTGTTGACAGACAAATCATATTTGAGAAATCCATGATTTAGCCAGTTTGTGGATAACGTATACCCTCTGGTAATTTAACATAGCTATTGAAAATGGCCATTTATAGTGGTTTTTTCCCATCAAAAATGGTGATTTTCCATAGTTACGTTAGTTTACCAGTAATTGGAGGATCTTCGAAAACCACGGAAGGATTTGAACAATATACTCACATTGCATTTCAGTAGCAAAACCCGGTCTAAACCCAAAGATGGTCTACAAATGTCTACAGTAGCATGATTTGTTTGATACCCACATCCATCAATGACATCATGGTAGCGAGTATAATAGCCACCTTAGACACCTAGCACGGGGATGTTTGTCCATCAATGCTATCCTTCTGGTCTTCAAACATAACCAAAAAACAACTTGCTTTCACAAAGTGAACCGTCTAAATGTCTGACGTCTTTGTCCATGTTTTCACATAAAAACTAAACAGACATGATCTGGCTGGTGGTATACCTACCCCTCTGAAAAATATATGAAAGTTAGTTGGGATGATGACATTCCAAATATATGGAAAAATAAATTCATGTTCCAAACCACCAACCAGTTCTCCATATCGTCCTCATCTTGGAATCCCCATCTGAATTTAACGATCTCAAAAAGTTCATCCATCATCCCATAAAAAAAATACTGCCAAGTTTAGGTATACTGCCTATGTTCAGACACACCCCTCCGGTAAGCTATGGAAGCCATGGCTATGTAAGCTTCGATGATTTATCACGTAAAAATATGATGATTTTCCAGTTCGCAAACTGACGAAATCAGTACCACGGGGCAAACACACTCGATATCGCCATTTTTGTTGGCTAAATCCCTATTAATCACCATCATATCATAGCCCATAAAATCTCTATGGCCTGTAAACCAATCATACCAATCATTATCCCACCATTTGTTTCGATGAGTTCCCTCTCTTAAAAACCTCCATGGCAGGATTTCTCAAAATCCCAAAAGCCTCAGCATCCAACGAAGGATTCCAAAAGTATGGCAACGACAATCGCCCCACGGCCTCGTGCTGATCGGAATGGAGGTGGACAAAGAAAGATATGTGGTAGATCTAATTTTTGGTATTCGTCAAAACAATATTTTAATTGTTTCTCTTGATATATTGAGATATTGGAAGAATGATATGAATATGTTCTGGCTGTTGGTGAGCAAAAACTTTGAGTATCTGCGCAGCATCTTGAACAAACAGCCAGCAAAAAATGAGATGTATGGATATGTTAGATTTCTGTTGTCCTCTTGTTGCCGCTCTACTCTTGTGATACACGGAAGATATGGGAACATATTTGAATAACATAAATATGTTTTACCACAAATGCAAATGGTTGCCTTCCAGCCAAGTAACATGCCAATACAGGAGCTGTGGGTCAACTCAAGAAAGTAGTTGGCTTATGTGACCAAAATGAACAAATGCGTAGTTGTTATTTTTAAATACGTATAATTAGTATGTACCATCTGGTTATTTAACAGTTCGCCATGGAAAATCACAATTTTTAATAGGTAAAAAACCATCTATAAATGGGTCATCTATACCATGGCTATGTTAAATAACCAGATGGTAATCACCATTCATTCACCATTAGCCATTAATAACCTCCATTAATCACCATGAATCATCATTAAAAAACTAGGACTAGATATGACACTCCACCGAATCTTGGGGGCGCAAAGGGTCCAAAGGACTTGCTTTGGCCGTAGAACTCGATGCACCTGGCGCCATGTCACCGCCATAACCATGAGATAATGATAGATAAATCATCATCATCATCATCGCAATAACTATTATCAGAAATATAATCGTTATCACAATTAAAATAATGATCATCATCAAGAAGGAAGACATGCTAGATTTCCTCAATATTTGTTTCAAAAGAAAACGTGGACGACCAAATGCCAGCAAATCCTTGCATTAGCAGAATGAAAAAGGAATCAAAGACAAGGTTGGTCAAAACATGAAATAACTGGATAGTATGACCCTCACATCAATGTTTGCATTCCATTTGAAAACCATATATAACTAATTATAGGAGAATAAATCAGTATCTTTCAACCCTTAAAGCCCTACACAAAGGCTGCAGCCGCACCGTCGCAGGATACACACCAGCTGATAGGAGCTGAACCACCTTCGCAGCAAAGTTATGGAGGAGCAGCAGTAGAGATAGATAAACAATGCACAAGTGAATCTTCATTCATAATATTAAATATATCTTGCTTATATCATATATATTATCATATTATAATATGGATGTACATAATATGATATAGAATGATATAGTATGTTGTGATATGTAGTAGATATTGTTGTAATACGTTGTAATGACAAGGAAAAATCTTAGAGTAGCCGCATCACAGGAATCCATCGATCATATGCGATATATGATGATCAATGAGTGGATGGACTGCTCTGGGATCTTGATGACCCTCAATAGGGACAATACATGACACTACCTCAGCAAAATGGAAGATAAAGCAATAGAACATGGTGTTTGTTCCATCTCAAAGGGAGATACAAGTAGGAAACATGGAGACTTCCTTGAGTTGCGTTGGTCTTCAAATACCCAGGTGAACATATCAAAAGAATGCGGGCTCAAGTAACATCACTTCAGCATAGCCACTGTACCAGCTGTTTGTTGGTTCGACACTCCTTTTGTGTGGCATCCCCGATGTGAGTATGGCTCAGAACGGGCATGAATGGAGGCGCACAACTCGTCATTCTCATGAGTAGGATTCCAATATTGACACCCCCTGAATTTAACATGGATTCCATAGTTGTAGCCATGTCCAACTGCGGATCATCATTTTCCAGACACCATAAATTTAAGTTTCCATGTTAGATGTAGAAGATGTACAACAATCTTCCAGTAATAATGTGTAATGTAACAATCTGTAACATATTATACATATATAATTATAGTCCAAAAATATGAGGATTTCCAGACATTCCCCATGGGTCTGTCTGAAAATAAGGTATCCCTAAATCCACTGGTCAATCATATTGTTTTTATGGGTGGACCCGGGATTTTATCCCATTTTCAGATATGTTGAGTCCCACAATTACTAGGCCAATAGATCACTACAACAAAATAGGCCCCCGAACTAACGAAATCGCTAAGTTGGGGGCCACATAACTTCAATAACTTTGGTTTTTGATACCTAGAACTATAGTTACCCTCTGGTAAATAAACATAGACCCTGAAAATCACCAATTTTTAATGGAAACTAGTCTTCCAACCCCGTTTTCTGCCAGGGTCTATGTTAAATTACCAGAGGGTAATGGGGGTGATAAACCCACTTGAGCTTTTTCCTTTTCCGGCACCTCGCCGAGGTTACAGACCAAGGATGCCGCTTGTGGCGTTGCCGGGATCCAGCCTGATGAGCGTTCCGTATTTGGCCCATCAACTGAGCAACTCAAAACTTACCCTCTGGTAAACTAACATAGCTATTGAAAATGCCCATTGATAGTGGATTTTCCCATGAAAAATGGTGATGTTCCATAGTTACGTTAGTTTACCAGAGGGTAAATTGGATCAACTGAGCAACTCAAAACTTAGGAACATGGTGTTGAATGGTGTTGAAGTGTTGAATCCCCGTGGAAACCTTCTGGATCGCCAACGAAAGCTAGGATTGATGTGGAACCAAAAACAATTAATCAAGGATATTCAAAAATAATGTATCAGCGTCCCGACTAACATATATCACGCGGTTGGAAGGCTACTTTCCTCTAAATACTGGTTGGGGGTGATGGTAAAAATCCATTCATATATACTAGTCATATCCCATTCAAGCCTAGTACATCATATGAAAGTAAATACCCAATGCAATCCTGGTAAACCCTAGTACTCCCTATCTAACCCTAGTAAACCCTAGTAGTCCCGATTAAATCCACATATATAGGTGGTATACCTACCCCCCGGAAAATATGAAAGTCAGATTGGATCATCATCCCAACTATTGGGGAAAATAAAAGCCATGTTCCAAACCACCAACCAGATACGACAATCATCGACCATCTATTTCCCATCCATTCACGGCCAAGACACGCCCGTGCGCATCCAAGAATTCCAAGCCGCCGCTCGCGTCCTGCGACGCGAGATGAACGCCATGGATTTCCAGGGAAAAACCTTCCCAATCTTAGAAACCCTACTAAAAATGGATAACTTAACTTAGACTGTTATTCACAATTTTATCCACCTATCCCCCAATGGTCCAACTATATAAATAACGGAAAACCATGGGGGTGGTCAAAACAAACAACAAGGAGCTTGCACAAAATTGTCCCTTGTTCTATCTCAACTTCTGGAAAAAGTTGTTGTACCCAATAATAAACCTAAGTGCATTTCCAAGCGGTGGCTGGCGCATCTCCTGCCAGAGCAACGTGAGAAAGCCTGAATCGCAATGAGCACCGACGCCCAGACTGCCATCACCTCGTCACAAGTCCACTGTGTCGGTCCTGTTTATGTCCTGCAAAGTCTGTGGTATGTATGCAATAAAAGCAAACTATAGTAACTATATAGATCTGTAGATAAGTGGATTAGATAGCTTGGATTAGATAGAGAGATAGCTAGATCGACAATATGGATAGAGAGATAAATAGATCATATAAATAAGTAGTAGGTAGGATAAAATAGATAGAATTCAGTAGATCGGATAAAATAGATAGGTTGATAGCCAGGGACATAGAGAGAAGGACATAGAGATAGGGAGAGATGGATCAATGGATACCCAGGTAAATGGAGAGAGTTCAATTCAATAAAACAACCGTGTGGTTCTTGTTGTTAGTTTGGACTCTTTGCCCTCTCACCTCCAGGCTAATATTCCCATGCCCTCTTTCCGGCAATGTGGTGTCTACAGCCAGTAGTGCATTAGAACGCACGAGACTCGGTACAGTTGGCAAATGCTGGCAAAGCGCATTGTCCCATATTGTACCCATGTCCATGTGTAGAACAATGTATCTGGTTACTATACCCGCGAATACCCGCGATACAAATATATTATATGGATTTATATGGATGATGGTATATTTAATATGTTTTGGAACCCATGGTATAAAGATCTGTATGTCCCCTGCTTCACATCATCACGTTAGCCAATGCGCTCTCATCACCCGGCACAGCCCAGAACAACGACAGCCTCTGTCTTGCGGCGGTGGATAATGAACCAACTTGGCCTCCAATCCGAAATTGGCAAGTGGTGATGCACCAGATCAAATTCAAATTTAAATCTGTTGGATCTGGGCAACTTCGTGTAAACATCAGCTAACCACTGGAAAAAGTAGAAAATCACATCAACTAAGCTAACTAAACAAATCTGGGCAAATTGGAACAATTCTCAAGTGGAATTCACGTCGGCAAATTGGGAGCATCCCATCATCTACGGAGCAAAATTGTCTTACTCAGGTTGCCAAGCGAGGTTGCTGTACTTCACCTATGCATGTTTAAATGTTCAACACTATTGTCAGCATATCAACCAACTGTAAGGATTATCGGATAACAACAAGAAACATTGGCATTGTGAAAACGTTGACCATTTCAATTTACCACCTCCGGGTATGCAAGATGCCACAGCCACACACACATGATCCAAGAGCATTCTTATGTTTTTCCAGTAAACAAGAGCACAACTGGGAATGTCCATTGCCGACTTTCACAACGAGAGGGTCAATCACTCCATGATGGACAGTTTTTTTTTGGCAAAAACCTCTTGGAAACTCCCGTAGTATAAAATGATTGCTTCATGGGGGATTCGCATTTCATGGATTATGATAATCCTCAAGTAACGTAAAGGGTAGGTTTATAACCTCAAAACTACTGATCAACCAACCACCATCTGTTATATCGCCATTATACTTTACTCTTGATGGTGGCCCTCTGGTAATCAAACGTGACCGGCTGGAAAATCCACAAATTATAAACAATTGTCCCAGCTAGAAACCTCCATTTTTGTCGGTGATTTCCAATTGCCTTGCCACTACCATAAACATCCATACACCATAACTACCAAAGGTAACGTTCCATTCATATCCCATCAACCCGCTATTATTCTCCAATTACCATAGTTATCCATCCGAAAAAAACAAAAAAAAACATGTTAATCCCATCCAAAAATCCCTCGCGCTCCTGGACGTGGGGTTCCCGGAAGTAGTGGTCCAAAGCTGTGGCCTCCAAACCTTGGTTTTTCACAACCATGGGCACGACCTAGAGATCTTGGGGATGAGGTGATCATTTTAAGAAACCAGCCCACTGTTTTATCTGAGTTCTCTGAGTTCTCTTCATTTAACATATTTAACTTGGGGAAAATCACAGGGATGCCAAGCTTTGCCTGACAGGAGTTGGGAGCATGGCCGGTGAACATTGTTTGAAGCTCTTGGATACATGTGCACTAAACTTGTAGATCAAATCCTTTCAAGATTGCATGTAAAATTATTTCTAGTTTCTCATCTCATTATGTTTAGGACATTGCCATGAACCCAGGGACTTTACTTCCGCGGCTAAACGGAAAGATTTTTTTCACCCATTTTCAACTGCGACTCCACACCCAGAGATAGCGACAAGGCTTGCGTCAGTCGTCGGGACAACTCCTGGAAATTCAACATCGCCGGTTTTTCGATGGGTGCAATGTGCCGCCCGACAGTTAAGTTTGTTTATAAACCTCGCTGACTACTTTAACATATTTAAATATATCATATAAATTTTCTACCAACCATAAACCACCTGATTGTACTAGGAACAGAGTACAGTAGTTCTTTCAACCAGCTTAGCTAGCGACCTGGGGCAACACCTTGTAGAAAACGAATCACCATGTCCAGCCCCGTGAGCAACTGGATGTGAACGGCCTCAATCCCGCCATGGCTTTAAAACTCAACACATCTCAGCCCAGATTCTCATTCCACTTAGGCATTTCGAAGGTAAGAAGATACTGGAACACTTACCCTCTGGTTATGTAACAGTTCGCCATGGTATAGATGGTTCATTTATAGATGGTTTACCTATTAATAGCATGGTAATTTTCCATGGCGAACTGTTAGTCATAACCAGAGGGTAACATAAAATGACCAACGTCAACCAGTTGTCGTCAACCAACCGGGTGAATCCACGGCTCCCCCCGTCCTCCATCTCTTGTAACCTGAGTTGAAAAGGCGTGTCATCCGGGCATTCTTGGTACTTGACAATTTGACAACTACATATGCAACTCCATGCTATGCCCCTATATGCACAATATATATATATATACATATGTAACAATATATATATATATATAACAATATATATATATAACAATATATATAACAATATATATAACAATATATATATCACAATATATATATACATATATATATATATGTAGTATTATAATAATGATTAAAAAAACAATAATAATTAATAATAATCATAATATATATATAATTATATATATTTGGAACCTCTATAGCCTGGATATTCATATCATGCCAAGGTCTGACTTGTTGGTTCTGCCTGAAAGAGTCCCTCATGTATTGAATATTGCAAAAAAAAATCACGAGCCAACCAAGCATGGGTTTATCAAGATTACTGTGCACCAGTACCCGGTCTGTTCTTGGTGAGATACAGTATGCAGGTCTTATTGAGCCAGTCACCTGTTTAATCCAATTTCCCCATCCAATTGTTGCCAAGTTCCCATTTGTTTCTGGCCATCACCATATTTCTTGGTCAAATGACAATTTGTTGTGGTTTAATTTACAGTACCCTCCAGCAATCGAACGTGGTTTACTTGAAAAAACATTTAGTTCGATGATTTTCCCAGCTCGCCACTTTTGATGACAGGACAACCCCAAAAATGGTGCTTCTTCACCATCAAACAGAGGGATTTCACCGTTGATTTTTTTTTTGGTTTTCAAACAATAGCTATATAACTTTGTGCAAATAACTACGGGTTATTTTTCGGATTATTTTTTGGAATTTCTGCTTATCTACTTCTCAAATCCCCCGGTTCCCCCTCGGTGCCGGTTCGCCATCGCAACATCAAGGGCTTCAACGATGGAGGCTCAGCGGGCCACTGATTGGGACCTGGTGGGATCTCAAAATTATGAACAAACATTCATCCAATATGTTACAACATGTTACAACATATACAATTAATAGGTCACATATACTGTATATATATATATATACACCACATATTGAATATAATTGTAGATGACATATTTTATATATATATATATGCCATTATTGTGTATTAAATAACCTATAGATTATAGATCCATGATCCGGATACGAGTAGCTAAACGCCGGCACGTTCATCCCATGGACGCCATGACTCAAAACTGGGTAGAAGCCAATGTTTGCAAATTACAATTGTTCCTCATGTTTGGTTAATTATGAAATGATATGACACATATATACTATATAAGTCATATGAAATCAAAATATAAAGTCTGATGAAACCATATGAAAACTGTTTCAGATTTAATCACATGAGATCATATGAAAACATATGAGGTATAATATATAATTACTTTACTTCGTGTGATCCCCACCATGACATTTATACATTTTTGTTACTGGCATATCTTCTGGCATTCTATCTGACATATCTTCTGGCATTCTATCTGGCATTCTATCTGGCATATCTTCTGGCATTCTACCTGGCATATCTTCTGGCAGATGTTCTGGCATATCTTCTGGCATTCCATCTGGCATTCTATCTTCTGGCATATGTTCTGGCAAATCTTCTGGCATATGTTCTGGCAAATCTTCTGGCATTCCATATGGCATTCTATCTGGCATATCTTCTGGCATATTATCTGGCAAATCTTCTGGCATTCTATCTGGCAAACATTCTGGCACTTTATCTGGCATATCTTCTGGTATTCTATCTGACATTTTATCTGGCATTCTATCTGGCATACCTTCTGGCATTCTCTCTGGCATATCTTCTAACATTCTATCTGGCATATCTTCTGGCATTCTATCTGGCATATCTCATGGCATTTTATCTGGCATATCTTCTGGCATTCTATCTGACATTCTATCTGGCATATCTTCTGGCATTCTATCTGGCCGTTGAGGTCCAGCAGTGCACACTGAGCTGGGAAGGTCCCAGGTTGAGGTCCAGCGCTCCACACTGAGCTGGGCAGGTCCCAGGTTGAGGTCCAGCGGTGCCCACTGAGCTGGGAAGGTCCCAGGTTGAGGTCCAGCGGTGCACACTGAGCTGGGAAGGTCCCAGGTTGAGGTCCAGCGGTGCACACTGAGCTCGGACGTTGGCGAAGAGCTTGGCGAAGATTTGGCAAGGCAACAGTGGACGTGGAAGTGGAGGCAGAGGTGGTGGAGGAGATGCTGGCGGAGGAGGAGCAGGAGGAGCAGGAGGAGGATAGCTAGCGGAAGAGGAGGAGGAGGAGGAGAACAACTGTGATAAAATCTAACAACCCTCACCTGGCAGGTGGGAAATAATATTAATTCATGATCATATCACATCATTGGAATACTCGATTATATCACTGGTCCCTGGTTTCAACATGTCCCAACCCATCTCGCCCGAAAAACAAAACACCTCGCAAGCGGCTGTGCAGCATGCCACCCTCGCCAGCGGAGCTAAGCCAAGAAGAACTGGTGATTTCAACCTATCTTGAAAATAACAGCCATCTAGCATCATGATCCCATATATATATAATTCATTATTGTGATTTGTACACTCATGTCTGACCTTGATGTGACCTTTCAGTTGGATATGCATGTGATGTTCCTGCCGCGTCCACTCGCGACTCAAGCTCCTGTGGCGGGAGGGTAGAGGCAATTTGGTCGTTGGACGACCTCTGAGCTGTGAGCCATTTGTTCCTGGGGAAAAGGTGCTGCGGACTTTAATCTGTTGGACGGGGATCCATCTCAACCTTTGAGTTTTGATCTACTTTGGTGGTTGGACCACCCACTGCTTTCAGGGAATTGCAGTTGGCTACCAGTGTGTTTTCACACTGGTAGCGGAGCTTGAAGCTCCAGCTACCGACTTCGTCAGTCTGAATTTTCTGTAGCTGCAAGAGCGGGATCCAGGGTTCCGATTTTTTGTGCATGCCACCGTCAATGCAGACTGCGATTGAGACTCCAGTTCCTGGAGAAGAGACAACGATGAATGTGACACCTCAGTTGCCATGGTCCAGTATTCCCAAGTTCACTCCGGGGACGACCAATGTCCAGGAGTACACCCAGAAACTGAAATTCCTAGCTGCAATGTGGCCTAGTGAGTACCTGAGTCAGCTCGCTCCCCGAGCAGCCTTGCTTGTTGAAGGCACGGCTTTTCGGAAGGTGTCGCGCCTTGACCCTAGCAAGCTCCGTGTGAATGATCAGACTGGTGTGGCCTTACTGGTGAATGCGATTGGGGGATCATGGGGTGCTACTGAGTTGGAGGAAAGATATGAATACTTTGAAAAGGCTTTGTATGGAACTGTTCAGCGATCGGATGAGACGCACGATTCATATCTGTCTCGAATGGAAGCCAATTTCATTGAGTTGCTGAGCCGTGAAACCAAGTTAGAAGAAGTTCAAGCCTATGTCCTTCTCCGTCAGTCCTTGTTGAGCCCAGACGACAAAAAGAAGATCCTCCTTGAACACTCAGGTGAACTGAAGTATGAGCCTGTGGTGAAGTCGTTTCGACTCTTGGGCAGTAAGTTCTTTTCCGAGCTTCAAGGTGGACGTTCGACAGGAAAGACCAAGGTGTACGATGTCAATGTGGCCGAATTGGCCGATTCCGAATGTGCTCGCTCTTCCGAGGAAATGCCAGCGGAAAGAGCCTTTGTTGCAATGATGGATGATCAGGAACCAGAACTTGATGCCGAGTTCATGGAAGTGATGCTTGCGTCAGAAGACCATGACGCTCTTGTTGTCAATGCGTTTGAACAGGAGTTGGAAGATTTCCTCCAGGATGTGCCCGATATGCATGACGCCATGGTGTCCTACATCGAGGCCAGATCGAAGCTCCTGGAGAAGCGTCGAAGTCGTGGATTCTGGCCTGTGAAGTTCAGTGGAAAAGATGGGCGACCGGCCTTCAAAGGCAAAGGCCGCGGCAAGGGCAAGAAGCAACGGGATCAATTGCTTGCCCGAATTGCTCGCTCAACTTGCCGGATCTGTCATCAAAAGGGCCATTGGAAGGCTGAGTGCCCCAACCGTGAGAAGAATACGGATGGGAGCCAGACAGCCTCGGCCAACATTGCAGAAGCCTCACATGCCGCTGCGGTGCAGGAAGTTCACTCATGGAGCCTGAGTCCGCTCCTTCTGACGTTGCTGACACGCCGTCCAGTTTTCCGGTTTGTTTCAGTAAGTTTTGTGAGGACCCAACATGTGACGTTGCCGATGCATTCGTTGTCCAAGCCCTGACAAGTGAATCCCTTAAGACTGCACTTAGCCAACGTATGAAAACATTTTTGGGAAATAAGTTCCAGCCGAAAGAGACCTATGTCCAGCATCCGCCCAGGTTTGCCATGACCGTGAAACAGCCCTGCTTCAAATGGAATGCCAAAGAATCTGAACTGCCGGAGCCACTCCCAGAAATGTGTCATGTTGCCTCGACATGTGACAAACCATGTCACGCCATTTTGGACACCGGAGCAAGCCGATGTGTGATTGGTGAGAAAAATTGGCAACAGTTGGCCAGCCGTCTTCCAAGTGATTTGCAGAATAAGATCCGAAAGTATCCAAGCAAAGTAAAATTCAGGTTTGGTAACAATCAAACGCTTCAGAGTGAATATCAAGTTCAGCTGCCGTTGCAAGGTCCTCCATTATCCAAGAAACGTTTTTGGCTGACCATCGAAGTTTTGCCCGGAGGAACACCATTTTTGTTCAGCAAACGTGCATTCAAACAATTGGGGGGCATTCTGAACACCACCAATGATACTTGTTACCTTCAGAGACTTGAACGAGAAATTGCATTGGATTTGAATCCCACTGAACTGTACTTGCTTGATGACTTGCTTGATGTCTTGCAACTTTGCCAGCCTGCCAGTTCCAGTTTTTTTATGTTTCCACCCTCCAAGAATCATGTGTTTGTTTGTGATCGATCAAGGGGAGGTGATCGGTCAAGTGGGTCACATGATCGTGAAAACCCCGTCGAGAACATTGCACTCACCATGGCACAGCCAGCCTCAAGCAAGTCAAGCCTGAAAGACCGTGACACCCCGCCGTGTGTGACCTGTCATGCCGCCTGTGCAGATGATGTCGTCTCTCAAGACCGTTGCAGAAGCAGTGATCAGTCTCCTAACGATGCTGCTGCAGTTCTTGATCCACCAGTTGGAAGTGATGCCCGACGATGCCGAGAGTCCTTCCGAGATGATGGGAGTGATGGAGGGCATGGTTCAGGAACTCCAGAAGCAAAGGGCCATACTGCAAGGTCTGATGACCACGTCCCGAGATGTCCAAAAGAAGGGCGCCCGAAGTTCAACTGGCGATTCAACCAGTGCCGGCGCCTCACCAATGGAGCCCACACCACCAAGCCTTCCTATTCAGAGCCTATCGATGCCAAGTGTCCCGAACCAAGTGTCTGTGAACTCCCAACGAGTTGCTCAAGCTCTTCAACGCCCTTCGCTGGCTTTAGCAAACGAGCAGACAGCAGTCACTGGACGAGTGACAAACTGGCAGCTGATCGAGGAGATGGAAGAAGAAGTGGTGCTCGATCTCGAGGGTCGCAATCTGATGGGCCCCAATCTGAGCTCAGCCAATGTTCTGGGCAGCACGGGAGCGCTTGGCCCAATGATTCCACGGGCATCCGCGCAGATGACAGTCGGAGACTGGTCACAATGCAGAGTGACATGGGGCAAGAAACACAAAGGCAAGACGTATCACCAGGTTCTGACCTTGGATCCATCATACTACCAATGGGCCGTTGCTCGTTTTCAAAGTCTCACTCCCGAGCAGCAAGATTTCGTTCGATACTGCCAGGTAGAGATGGATCTCGATCGTCGCAACTAGGATCGGAAACAAAACTTGATGTTGAGATGTCTTCGTATCATGCTGCCGTTGATGACACTCGGAAATGGTTGAAACATAGTTCTTCACCCAGTTTGTTCAATACCACCGTGAAAGAGTCGTTCGGAAAAGTTTCCAAGATCCTGGAAGAAGCCTTTGTATCTCCTTCTTGGAGTGTGCCTCGAAAGCCCTGCGTGTTGCTGGAGGTTTATACTGAGGAGCACAGCCCACTGACAGAGGCCTTGCGAAGTCGAGGCCATTTTGCTTTAAGATTCACTCGCCGTGATGGAGACTTGTCAACAGTGGATGGACGTAGAAAGCTATGGAAACTGATTGATCAATATCAACCCCTCAACATTTGGGTGGCTCCTGAATGTGGTCCATGGAGTGGATGGAATAAACTCAATCAGTTCAAAAGTGTTGCCATGTTTGACAAGATTCAAAACCTCCAGGCGAAGGAATTGCAACATGTGGAGCTTTGTTCTGAGTTGTGCCGCTTTCAGGTTAAGCGGAGCCGGCAGTTCCATCTTGAGCAACCCAATGGATCATCCATGCCACAGCTGGCCAGCTTTGAAACGATCCATGCCATGACTGAAAGGGCCAGTTTTGATATGTGCATGTTTGGTTTGAAACATCCGGTATCCCTGAAATTCTTGCGCAAATCAAGCCAAGTGTTTTCCACTGATCCAGTCATGATCAACCGATTGAATCTAGCCAGATGTGACCATACCCATGTGCACCAGCCAATTGAGGGAAGCGTTCTGGTCCATGGCCAGCGCATGCCACTGACACGTTTTTGTGCCTCCTACTGCAAAGGGTTTGCCTCCAAAATTTCCTCATGGATGATGAAGTCAATGGATCAAGCGTATGTTGGTGAACATGAAGACATGCCCCCTGCCAAACGTTTTCGATTTTCCAGTCCTCCACATAAACGCTTCAAAACCAATCCAGATGAAGACAATGACAAATCCATGCCAAAGATTCCCGAACCGATAGACCTTGATCCTGAAGACCAACCTATGGAACCAGTAGCTGAAGCAACCAGTACACCTGCGGAGTGTCCTGCAAACCTTCCGAAGCCACAGTCTGAAAGACTGGAGCAAAGGAGAGCACAATTTCCAGCGAGAAAGGCTCCCGATGTCCAAAGTCCGAACGTTCCGACATCAATGCCTCAGCATGTTACGCCACCGGAGTCCGAACTCTGGAAAGAAGTTTTCCGCACAATGGAAAGCCTGGCCCCACGTGTTGGCAATTTGCAGGTTACCGCTTCCCACGCTGTTGTACAGCAGGTTCAACAATTGGTGCCACAAATGCATGTTCATGTCATTTTTGTGTGTAGAGGCACGGAGAGGTTTCAACTTCCCCTCCAACTAATGGACCGCCAACGCAACACCATGAGACACACAATATGCATGCATCGAGCCACCGGAGAAATCCATGATTTAGGATGCGAGGAATGGATCAACTTGAAGAGACAGCAAAGAATAAGAAATGCTATTCCCTCCAAAATCATGATAACCAGTTTCGGTAGCCCTGTTGAACATGATGAGCACAATGAACATATGAGTGCACCACCTGAGAGACCTGCAGTTCCTAGTGTTGCGAAAGTATATGCCGGGGCGCCCTGTCCTGACAATCCCAATGAGGCTGCGAGCCGTGTTCCGAAGATCAGCCAACACGAAGTATGTGAAGGATGGGCTCCGCCGCCAATTGCCATGCATGGCCCCAAATACCGTGAACTTAGCTCAGCTGAAAAGGCCGATCTGAAGAAACTTCATGTAAATTTGGGCCATCCCGATCCGAACGTGTTGGCTGAGCATCTGAAAGCTCAGAAGGCAGCTGACCACGTGGTTGCCGCTGCCAAAGAGTTTGTTTGTGATGCTTGCGTAGAGTCCGTGGGTCGAAAACACCAACGTCCGGCCAAACTACATGATGCCAGAGACTTCAATGATTTGATTGGAATGGACGGGTTTTATTGGTCAGGTACGCGAGGTTTCAGAGTCCATGTTTTTCACTGCATTGATGAAGCATCCCTCTTTCACCTTGGCCGTAGATGTGAAACCCGTAATCCAGACCGTGTCATCGAAACTTGGACGGAATTTTGGTCATCATGGGCTGGGGACCCTCTTCAAATGTACACTGATCCGGCCGGAGAATTCATATCCCAGGAATGGAAAAACATGATGCGAGATCACTCCATTCAACCACTGATTTCTACTGAAGCTTGGCAACGTGGTAGGATAGAAAGACATGGCCAGATCATCAAGAGAATGCTCACCCGGTTTGACCTGGACCGACCCATTGAGACCGTTCAAGATTTTGACCGCGTGCTGTTAGCCTGCTTTCAAGCCAAGAACTCATTGACTCGGCAACAGGGATTCTCACCCGAACAAATAGTCCTTGGAAAATCCAAAAGACTTCCAGCCAGCTTGACCTCGGATGATGATGCTGTTTCGCATTCCCTTGCTGCCAGCGATGAGCCTGAAAGTGAGGCCTTCCGTCGAAACTTGGAGACTAGAACCATTGCCCGAAAAGCTTTCTTGATCACTGATAATGACAATGCCATTCGTAGAGCCCTGTTACGTAGGTCTTGTCCCATGAGAGGTCCTTACGAACCTGGTCAATTGGTGATGTATTGGATCAAGAAACATCGAGCAAGTCGCCAAGAATCCGGAAGATGGCACGGACCTGCTCGCGTGGTCCTGCAGGAAAGCCCCTCAGCTGTCTGGCTGTCCCATGCAGACCGACTCTTTAAGTGTGCTCCAGAAAGTCTTCGACCAGCCTCGCTGCGAGAATGGAACGTCGTGCATGGCTCTCAATCGTCCTGGGTTCCAGAGTTGCCACCAGTGAATGATGAAATCCGAGCTCCTACATCCCCAATGACCAACATGGAGTATGAGCCCAGTTTAGCACCTGAACCCGCAGTCTCTGTCAATCGAAGTCCATCCATTACACCTCACTCATCACTTCAACCCGAAAGTGAACATTTCCCGGAGTTTGTCAATAATCCTGAAAATAACGATGATAACCTTCCCAATGATAACCCTCCTGAACTTGACAATACCAATGCCATTGACTTAGACGATCCCGAGACTGGAGAGCCTTCCTTGACTGAAAACACCATGCCAATTTTGACCTGCAGTGTAGTTGAAGAATCCGACCAGGCCTTGTACGACTGGACCCAACTAGTCTCAACTCAGGAAACTTGCAATGTTTTGCTAGCCGAAGATGGAATGCAAATGCTTGAAGAACCTCTTGAGTGCAATGATCGACAGTGTTTTGCCCTTGCCATCGACCTGAGTGAGAGCGATCTCCAACGGTGGTCTCAGTCTGACAAGCCTGAAGAAATGACCTATCTAGCCAGTGTAGGCAAGCGTGCCCGAGCAGAAGTCAGTGTAAAGAACTTGACATATGAAGAAAGACTTCTGTTTGAAAAGGCAAAGGATGCTGAGCTGAATTGTTGGATCCAAACGAATGCCTTGAAATCCATACTCCGAAGAAAACTGAACCCCGAACAGATTCTCAAAAGTCGATGGATATTAACCTGGAAAAATATTAACGAAGAAGATTCAACAAAAGCCCAAAGAAAAGCCAAGGCCAGACTCGTTGTCCTTGGGTTCCAGGATCCCAAACTTTGTGAAGTAGCCAGAGACAGTCCCACTCTGACCCGAGAGGGCCGTCACACAGTGTTGCAAACCATTGCTTCACACAACTGGGTTCTTTCTTCGTTTGATATCAAGACGGCATTCTTGAGGGGACAATCCGACAAAACAAATCCTTTAGCCATGGAACCACCTGCGGAACTGAGAAAGAAACTCAATTTGTCAGATGACCAAGTTTGTTCTTTGTTAGGTAACGCATATGGGAGAGTTGATGCACCTTTGCTGTTTTACAAAGAATTGACAAAGCAATTGAGTAAACTCCAGTTCACTCGACATCCTCTTGAGCCATGTATATACTTGCTGGAAACTAATGAGGGCGACAATCGTAAGCTGCATGGAGTATTGGGCACTCACGTGGACGACGGAATCTGCGGTGGAGACCAATTTTTCATAAACAGCTCGAACGACTCAAGCAAGTTTTACCTTTCGGTTCGTTCAAACAACAGAAGTTCGTTTTCACGGGCATTCACCTTGAACAATTACCGGACTTTAGCATCATGGCTTCACAGGAGGAGTATGTGAAGAATATTCAAGCTATCGATATTGGAAGAATCCGACGTCAGACACCTGAGTCAACAGTAACTGAACCTGAGTTAAATAAGCTTCGAGGTCTTATTGGAAGTTTACAGTATGCTGTTACTCACACTCGTCCTGACATGGCCGCCAAGCTCGGTGAAGTCCAAATTCAAATAGCCAAAGCCACGGTACAAACCATGATGCTGGCGAACAAGGTTCTTAGAGAAGCACAGGAAAACTGTCATGTAAAGATATGTTTCCGAAGCATTCCAACAGAAAAAGTAACCCATGTCAGCTTCGGAGATGCTTCCTTTGCAAGTGCCAAGCAGTTATCCTCGTTTCAAGGAACTCTGATCTGTGCGACAACGGAAGCCTTGGATAAGAATCAGAAAGCACCTATCAGCCCTTTAACATGGATCTCTAAGAAAATCGCCCGTGTGGTACGCTCGACTTTGTCAGCAGAAGCCTTCTCTATGTCAAATTCAGTTGACCGGTTGGGATGGATGCGGCTCTTATGGGGTACCATTAACATTCCAAATTTCAACTGGAGAGATGCAAAGCAAGGTTTTTCAAGTTTACCAAAAGCCATTATTGTGACTGATTGCAAAAGCCTATTCGATCTTGTCAGCCGGACAGCAATGCCATCTTGTGAAGAATTTCGAACAACTTTAGAAGTACTGCTCATTCGCGAAAGATGTAACGAACACTGTTCTTTTAGATGGATTCCTACTTCTCTTCAAGTGGCCGATGCGTTGACAAAGGCGATGGACCCAATTTTGCTTCGTCAGGTTTTGGCATCAGGTAGTTTTCAACTATATGATGAAACTGAAACGCTGGAAAGAAATGCACACCGAAAACGTGCAGTTCAGTGGTTCAAAGATCTGCAAGGAGATATGGCAACTTCGGTGTCACATCAACAGAATTTTAAGTGAGTGTGATTTGTACACTCATGTCTGACCTTGATGTGACCTTTCAGTTGGATATGCATGTGATGTTCCTGCCGCATCCACTCGCGACTCAAGCTCCTGTGGCGGGAGGGTAGAGGCAATTTGGTCGTTGGACGACCTCTGAGCTGTGAGCCATTTGTTCCTGGGGAAAAGGTGCTGCGGACTTTAATCTGTTGGACGGGGATCCATCTCAACCTTTGAGTTTTGATCTACTTTGGTGGTTGGACCACCCACTGCTTTCAGGGAATTGCAGTTGGCTACCAGTGTGTTTTCACACATTATATAGATATATAATATTATAATTATATACAGTATATATATATATATGGTTTCAAAATGTATGTTTCTTGCAAACCACCAGCCAAAATCAAAAAGAGGATCTGAGCCAACAATAATGGGGACAATTGGCGAAAACCGCTTGCTTTAAGTCATCCCATGTTCGAAGAATTCAACGAAATTGACATAAATTGACATAAATTGACATAAATTGACAATTTGAGTTCATCAAATCAAAATCGACAAACAAACATGAAACCAACGACATATGCTGCTTGCGACCCGGTCAAGATCAAAATGATGTCGACTGAGTCCAAGGCAGGCACCCTGCTATTCAATGGTGAACCACCCAAAACATTTGAAATGGTCAGAACTGGGTATGGCTCCCTGCTATTCGGTCCCGGGATTCCAGACCAGAGATTTTTCATCAAAAATCTTAACCTTAGCCAGGTGATTGAATTGGATTTCATGGTCATTTTAATGGTTTTAATATGTTTTAATGACATATTCTTGGGATTTTATAGTGATTGAATACTGATGTAATAGTGATTTACCCTCTGGTAAATTTACTGTTCGATCCTGAATATAGCCATGTCTTAGCGGAAACAAACATCTTCCAACCCCTATCTGCCAGGGTCCAACTGTTAATTTACTGGAGGGTAGATTTTACATCAAAAGATCCACAACACTGTGAGGACCAGCCCAAAAAAACTAGAAAACTATCTGAAATGCATGCCAGATGAGGTACCCTCTGGTAAACGTTTACATAACTATGGAAAATCATCATGCTATTAATGGGAAAATCCACTAGAAATGGTCATTTTCAATAGCTATGTTAGTCATTACCAGAGGGTAATCACCATTGATTCACTATTAGCCATTAATAACCCCCATTAATCACCATTAACCACCATTAACCACCATTAATCCCATAGTGATCCCATAGTGATCCCATAGTGATCCCATGGGTTTCCCCAGCATGGTCCCTACAGGTGACCCTGGTGACCCGGCCTCGGCTCGAGCAATCGAAGGTCTGGCTTCTTCGCGGCCGAACTCCAGCTGCTCACGCCTCAGGACTGGTCCAGGACAGGTCAGGACCCGGGTGAAACTCCGATAAATCAACTGCAGTTATGGCCATGGCTATTAGTTATAACTGGTTATTTCTATGGGATTATACAATCTATAAATGGGATTATAAGTACTTATAACTGGTAAATGGCCATAACTGTGGGATCGTTGGGATCATCATGCCATTTCCCATATAGGATCCATGGTGCTGGTATATATGCTAACATAAAGGGGGTATATTGATGGTAAATGTTACCATATATATATATAGCATACATGGATCCTATGGGTTTGGATGGAACTATGATGGAAACATGATGGAACTATGATGGAACTACCATCTGGTTATGACTAACTCACAGAAATAGCCATGGAAAATCAACACCCATTTTTGAGAACGGTAAACCATCTATTTCGATTAGGGCCATCTATACCATGGCTATGTTAAAAACCCAGAGGGTATATGAAAAATGAAAGTTTCATGTGGGATTTAATGGGATTGTATGGTGATGAATGGGGCTTTAACGAACAAACATGGGGACCTGTTTCGGAATGACCCTGGAATGAGACTAGCGGCTAGCTGGGAAATCCCAATAAAAAAAATGGATGTTTATAGCTGGGAAGATCATCGAACTAAATAGGGAGGGTAAATAAGAAGTTCATCCGTTTCAATTATGGGTTTGACTGAAAATAGGCAACTCCATTCCACTGGTTTATCGTGATTTTCAATCTTAAAATGGTCATAGCTTGGGTACCGGACATTCTCATGCCAAAAAAGAGGAAACATCGACTGCGGACAGCCTCTATGTTTACCCTCTGGTAAACGTTTACATAACTATGGAAAATCACCATTTATTTATGGGAAAATTCACTATTTCAATAGCTATGTTAGTCATTACCAGAGGGTAACCCATCCCGTCCGTTTAGCAAACAACTTCTGACATCACCGTCTCAGTGCGCAGCTCATCCACAGCACCAGCAGTATTCTCGGCACCCTAACCGGAGCGTTCTGGGCACCAGGGATCTACGGGATCTACATGGCAGCCATTGCCATCGTGGCAGCATGTAGCAAAGCCCAAGGCCGTGAACAACTACCATTTCGGAATGAATTCTACAACCCATTTAATATCCCATAGGATCCATGTATGCCATATATGGTAACATTTACCATCAATATACCCCCAATGTTAGCATATATACCATACATGGATCCTATGGGTATTGACCATTTGGGGATGCGTCAAAACCCTGGTACCTAGTGAACCCCAAAATAGCTGGTAAATGGATGTTCATCCCACTAAAAATGTATCTATAGGTATTGACCCATACCCATTTAATATTGATTAATGAACTTTATGTCAACCCATTGACCCATTGTGTACCATTTTTGCTAAAAACAACATTACAAACATCTTCGCAGAAGTTGGTCATCTTAAGTAGTACGTTTCCCGGCTCGCCTGAGAAACCATGCACTCCAAAATTCGTCCGTCTGAAAATACGCCAAAATCCACTGAGGATATTTTCCTGGATATATAATGGTGAGTCATTCACCGTAGAATCTGCTTTCTGTGTGTACCTTGTTGTGTTTTCCAAAGGTCATCCCACCATGAATTGTTCAAAGGAATAGAATTCATGGGTCAGACCATGGCACATACCGCTCGAAAGAAAAAACAAGAAAATTGAATACAACTATATATAGTAATCTATAGGAACATAAATCACTATTTATATAATTAACTAAGATTCACTGTTCTGTTTGTTTACTGTTCTAAACACAAACCAGAATAAACAAAAGATTGTTCACTGGGATCTGCATCGAAATTCACTGCCTGTCGCATGTAGCCGCGAAACTCGGGGGACTGCTGGTAGCCCACTTTCTCCTGCGGATGTGATGTCACTTAAAAGCAAGGGAAGATTTCTCCGGAAATTCACAAACGTGTAAAATCTCACTTGAAACCACCACCTAGAACATGGATTGCCTGAGATTGCCCGTTTTTTCGTGGTGTCAACATTCTGACCAAAAACTGATGATGATCCAAGAAAATTTAGCCAAGAGACTGCTAGCCTGTATCTGACCAAAAACTGGCATACCATTCATACAATCCAAAAGAAAAAACAGTAATTACCTGGTTGGTGGTTTCAACCCCTCTGAAACAAAAATAGTCAGTTGGGATGATGACATTCCCAATATATGGAAAGTCATAAATTTCATGTTCCAGTCACCACCAACCAGCCATTCATATTCCATTACCAGAGGATTAATCACCATTAAATCACCATTAATATCCCTATTAAATCACCATTAATATCCCAATTATAGATTATTAACCATTACTAACCATTACTAACCATTATTAACCATTATTCCAAACTGAGATATACTGAGTATACTTTCGGATGTTCCCCTTCCTTGTAACAGTGACCACAACTGGACAGCACAAACGGAGCACCACAAAAATGCGCCAAATTGAGTTTATCTCTGATCAGAAGTCCCAACATACAGTCATGCTCAAATCAGAAAAAACTGTCTTTCCACTACGCCTGCGGAAGCTCCATGGTGCCATCAACATAGGCATGGGTTGTCAAAGCAAAGTAGTAATGGAACGTGCTTTGTGCAAGCTTTGCACTACAAAGTAGTACTGGGAAGTACTTTGTGCAACTTTGTAGTACACAGTAGTACTGAGAAATACTTTTTGCAAGCTTTGTTGTACAAAGTAGTACTGGGAAATACTTTTTGCAAGCTTTGTAGTGCACAGCAGTACTGGAAAGTAGCTTGTGCAAGCTTTGTAGTACAAAGTAGTACTGGGAAGTGCTTTGTGCAAGCTTTGTAGTGCAGAGTAGTACTGGGAAGTGCTTTGTGCAAGCTTTGTAGTACAACGTAGTACTGGGAAGTGCTTTGTGCAAGCTTTGTAGTACAAAGTAGTACTGGGAAGTGCTTTGTGCAAGCTTTGTAGTGCAAAGTAGTTCTGGGAGAGCTGGGTAAGCTGGCCAATTAAAATCAATTGTAAATGGAAAGCTCAAGAAAAAAACAGATTTTTTTGCTGATTTTCTGGTGCTCCGTTTGTGGTCTCTGATTGTACTTTCTGGTGCTTCATTTGTGCTCTCTGATTGGACTTGCTGGTGCTCCGTTTTGGGAAAACCTCTTGTCCCTCTGGTGCTCCGTTTGTGGTCTCTGATTGTACTTTCTGGTGCTTCATTTGTGCTCTCTGATTGGACTTGCTGGTGCTCCGTTTTGGCAAAACCTCTGGTCTCTCTGGTGCTCCGTTTGTGGTCTCTGATTGTACTTTCTGGTGCTTCGTTTGTGCTCTCTGATTGGACTTGCTGGTGCTCCGTTTTGGCAAAACCTCTGGTCTCTCTGGTGCTCCGTTTGTGGTCTCTGATTGTACTTTCTGGTGCTTCGTTTGTGCTCTCTGATTGGACTTGCTGGTGCTCCGTTTTGGCAAAACTTCTGGTCTCTCTGGTGCTCCGTTTGTGGTCTCTGATTGTACTTTCTGGTGCTTCGTTTGTGCTCTCTGATTGGACTTGCTGGTGCTCCGTTTTGGCAAAACCTCTGGTCTCTCTGGTGCTCCGTTTGTGGTCTCTGATTGTACTTTCTGGTGCTTCATTTGTGCTCTCTGATTGGACTTGCTGGTGCTCCGTTTTGGCAAAACCTCTGGTCTCTCTGGTGCTCCGTTTGTGGTCTCTGATTGTACTTTCTGGTGCTTCATTTGTGCTCTCTGATTGGACTTGCTGGTGCTCCGTTTTGGCAAAACCTCTGGTCTCTCTGGTGCTCCGTTTGTGGTCTCTGATTGTACTTTCTGGTGCTTCATTTGTGCTCTCTGATTGGACTTGCTGGTGCTCCGTTTTGGCAAAACCTCTGGTCTCTGGTGCTCCGTTTGTGGTCTCTGATTGTACTTTCTGGTGCTTCATTTGTGCTCTCTGATTGGACTTGCTGGTGCTCCGTTTTGGCAAAACCTCTGGTCTCTCTGGTGCTCCGTTTGTGGTCTCTGATTGTACTTTCTGGTGCTTCGTTTGTGCTCTCTGATTGGACTTGCTGGTGCTCCGTTTTGGCAAAACCTCTGGTCTCTCTGGTGCTCCGTTTGTGGTCTCTGATTGTACTTTCTGGTGCTTCGTTTGTGCTCTCTGATTGGACTTGCTGGTGCTCCGTTTTGGCAAAACCTCTGGTCTCTCTGGTGCTCCGTTTGTGGTCTCTGATTGTACTTTCTGGTGCTTCATTTGTGCTCTCTGATTGGACTTGCTGGTGCTCCGTTTTGGCAAAACCTCTGGTCTCTCTGGTGCTCCGTTTGTGGTCTCTGATTGTACTTTCTGGTGCTTCGTTTGTGCTCTCTGATTGGACTTGCTGGTGCTCCGTTTTGGCAAAACCTCTGGTCTCTCTGGTACTCCGTTTGTGGTCTCTGATTGTGTTTTTTTTGCAAAGCGCACACGGCGACAAGGACAGCCGAAATTGGCCAACTTTACCGTGGACAGGCTGTCTCCCAAAGGTGTTTTTCGGCACCTTTCCTGGTGCTCCGTTTGGTCCTTTCTGGTGCCTCTGCTGGTGCTCCGTTTGTGGCCTCTCCTTGTGCTTTTTTTTTTTGGATTTTTACTTTGCATTGTTGCATCAATCAAGATTAAACTATGTCCGATTTACTGGCATGAGATTAGGGTTTAGGATTTAGGGTTGAGGATTTTGCATGGCCGACCATACCGTGTGACTGACCGCAACATATCATAGAATCAGATCCATGCGGCCCATGGCCCAAATCACTTTTGAATTCAAATGATCACGCAACACAACCTATGCCACATGTCTGGGATGTCAAAGCAAAGGGATGCCAAAGCAAAGGGATGTCACAGCCAATGGGATGTCAAGGCAATGGGATGTCAAAACAACACACAGAATCCCAGTCTGGTAGCTTTGGGGGGGGACCAATGAGAGAATTGGAGACAGGACAGCGCCTTAGAGAATGACATGTGATATGGTGGTAGGATTCTTGGAGGGAGAATCATGAAAAGAATGATGAGCTGGACACCAACTCCAAGCCACCTGATGAAACAAATGCCAAGGAAAATGGGACCAAGACATAAAGGGTTAGAAAGCACCAAATGGAATGATGAAATTTCTTACCTAGGCTCCGAAAAGTTAATGTCATTCTGGGCTATTTTCCTGGTGCTTCATTTTGCTTCTCTGATATGTGGAAATCCATTATTTGGCTGTTACAATGGGAGGGAACATCCGAAAGTATACTCTACTCACCAAGAATCCGATAGAGATCTTGATACGTCCCCAGTCCCGGTTTCCTGGTGAAATTCCACCATGTTTAAACTGATTGAAGTCACCTTAAAAATGGTCACTGTGGCGCCACACCCCACGTTCGCCCACCCCCAAATAACACCCCCAAACAATATCATATACTTGTCACCAAAGCATGAATGAAAACACTGGCTATACGCAGCGATTTTGACTTTAGGTCTTTAGGATTTAGAGTTTTCATTTAGGGTTTAGGCTTTTAGGTTTCTATGGTTTTAGGGATTTAGGGTTTTAGGTTTTGGAAAGTAAAAAACGCTAGCCCTACGAAGGGATTTGAGCATGTCAAAGGATATGTGGGATCCGGTACGGGCAAACGTGCGGTTTGCAGCGCACAAGTTTTAGTGGATGTATCAACGTTTTCAATGCGAGAATCCAATTCTTAGTGGTGAGTTCTTAGTCTAATAGTGTTTAAAATCCCATCTCTTTAGCAAGTAAACCTTCCCATTCCTAGTCCTATCGTTGGGGGCCTGATTTTGCGCACCTTCTCCATCACCGGCAGGGCGAAGAATTCGCGGCCACTGCTCATCAGCTCCTAAAAATTGCGATGATTGAAACATGTTGAAAGCCTATAAATAATGGGAGAAACCACCTATCAACTGGAAATTTCGCAACCATCCACAATATTATGGACACAATTACTCAATATCTCAATGGGGTCTATGTGGGTTCCATCGTGTGTATGAAATTGTATATCATTGTTTATATCATTTTATATCAATATCACATATGGCACTGCATAGTGGATGATGTTGCTCACTCTGTGTCTTTGGCCAATGCACATGTCCAAAACCTGTTGCGTGGCCACATCTGGGTTTGTCTGAAAATTGGGTACCCCTAAATCGGTTCATCATAATTTTCCCTATCAAATTTGCCATTCAAGAATATATCACATGTTCAATCACATCCAAATCATACTATAAACATCTATAAACCAGGAATTATGTCCCCAATATTCCCCATTATTATACTATACAACCAGTGTTTTTCCCAAGGTATCCGCTATTGACCTAGTTGGTTGTATACCCCATTCTATCTCAACAATCTCCTCAGGTTTCCTGCTTTGTTGTGCCTCATGCAGGCGGCTGAGGTCATTTGGAAGCTCCGTGAGCAGCAAACAACCGGCTCCTGTGATCTGGTGAATTGGGATCCTGATTGCATGAGGAAAAGCTTTACCCTCTGGCAATTACATAACTATGGAAAATCACCATAGAAATAGTGATTTGTCCCATGAAAAATTGTGATTTTCCATAGTTATGTAACAAATTACCAGAGGGTATATTTTGAGAGTCAGTCCTACTTCGAAGCAAAATTTCTTGACTCCTCAGTTCCAATGGTGAAATTCACCAGGTCTTCCTGGTTTAAGCATTCGGTGCATAACTCTTTCATTTTCCACGATTACTCTGCATAAAATAAACAAAACTATGGAACATCCACAATGTTCATAATTTCCTACTTGGCGGGATGCAGTTGAGGTATAACCATGGGTATAACCATGGTTATAACCATGGTTCTGAACCCCATAAGTTGGGATGTAACATGATGTAACTATATCTATATATATATATATCCACTTATATTATGTGTAACTGCACTTCCAAGCAGGGAAAGTATGCACATTTTCCAGCTCCTCCATCGGCCACTCGGCATGCCTCACCTGTGGGGTCGCAGGGGGTGATGAAATCCTAACTTTCTGATACTTTTTGGAGGTGCTGAAGATACTCCTTAGCACAAACAAATATAACTTTCCTGAAGGTGGATTGACCAAGAATGTGACCACAAACACACACAAGATAACATCAGAACATCCATGGCTATCCTTCAAACATGGGCAACATCTGGTGTAAAACAAGCACTACTGCATGTTTTGAGGTAACAACTATGGAAACATTAAGCAGCAATAACCTATGGCAAAGTTCGAATACCCGATGAAGATTAACCAGCTGCTTTCGGCTCCAAAACGCAATTAATTAGAGGGCAATGCTCTTGGAAATGACATGTGAGGGAGCTTTTCTACTCTCTGTGCTCCTCTTGGCAGGTCTCGTCAAAAGCAATAAAGTAAGACTGACTGGTTGATGGTTTTAACCATCTTGAAAAATATTAGTCAATGGGAGGATTATCCCATATATCATATATCAATATCAATATATATATATATATATCATGGAAAATGACAAATGTTTGAAACCACCAACCAGAAGACTATCTTCTCGCCTTTGTGTTTTTTTTTAATATACGAACGTCAACAAGCATCAACTCACCTACACAGCCTGGCTCCCTTGGATTGGTGAAACACAGCCGGCCGTGCCCCGCTATGGAATAGTTTTTGTAAACCAAAAAAGCTGCGGGGCACAATAAATTGTAGTTGTATCATGTTGTATCATGTTGTATCCTCCATAAATTGAAGAGTTCTTAGAATCATGTATGGATCTTTCCTAAGTCATGCGGGTACCCCAAATCATCCAAGTCAGTAGTTAGACCATGCCATGGTGACTTGAAGGACTTAGGGATCGCCCATTTTAAGAAATCACCACATAAACCAACGGAAACCACGACGAAAGCGATCCCGGAATAAACCCCTGGGACGCATGACCCAGCCGTCGAGCGAAGGTCTCGAAATCATCGAGTAGCAACTGGTGCGACAATTTGGGCCTTGGGATGGTTCTAGTGGTAATTTAACATAGCTGTTGAAAATCACCATTTTTAATGGGAAAATCCACTATTTCTATGGCCATTTTCAATAGCTACGTTAAATTACCAGAGGGTAATCAATCCAATCCATAAGATTCCATAAGATTCCATAAGTATCCATAACAATCCCCTAAAAACCAGTCACTCAGAAATTCTAGGAATCGCATGATTAAAATCCATAACATTCCAGAAATTTCACACTCCAGTCTTTCGGAACCTGGGAATCACTAGTTGGTCCCAGGTCATGACAGGTCGCTCTTCAGAACACTGAAAAACCTGGAGGTCGGTTTTTAATACACAAACGAACGAAAAAAATTTACCAGGTTTACCAGGGTTTATACCATGAGAATCATGAGAATCATGAGAGAACACAAAAATTCAATACACAAACAGGCCTTAGTGAATAAGAAAAGAGAACGACTGTTGGATACATGTGGAGACATGCAGAAAATCCAACCCGTCGTTCCATAAATATGTGCCATCCAACATCCCAAGGGTCCCCTTGAGAAGCCACACAGGCCATCCGGTGACCTCAAAAAGGCATGCCTGGCGATTGCATGGAGCATGGATGATGCCTGGGGGTACCCCCCATTTTCGGAAACCCCCCAAATGATTGTGGTTGTGGTTGAGCCATGGTGGTAAATCATGGTTCTTAGCTGCAATAAGAACGATCATCAACAGATTTGGGATCTTTCCCCAGTAGGATGGGGCGTAGTGATAGGGATTTGCCCATCATAATTACATATAATTAATTACAAAAAAATTACTTTACTTCGTGTGATCCCCACCATGACATTTATACATTTTCTTACTGGCAAATCTTCTGGCATTCTATCTGACATATCTTCTGACATTCTATTTGGCATTCTATCTGGCATATCTTCTGGCATATGATTTTGCATATCTTCTGGCATATCTTCTGGCATTCTATCTGGCAAATCTTCTGGCATTCTATCTGGCATATCTTCTGGCATATATTCTGACATATCTTCTGGCATTCTATCTGACATATCTTCTGGCATATATTCTGACATATCTTCTGGCATATCTTCTGGCATATCTTCTGGCATATCTTCTGACATATCTATCTGCATATCTTCTGGCATATTTTCTGGCATTCTATCTGGCAAATCTTCTGGCATTCTATCTGGCATTCTATCTGGCATATCTTCTGGCATATTATCTGGCATTCTATCTGGCATATCTTCTGGCATATATCTGGCATATCTTCTGGCATTCTATCTGGCATTCTATGGCATTCTATCTGGCATATCTTCTGGCATATCTTCTGACATTCTTTCTGACATTCTTTCTACCTTTCTTCTGCACATTCTTTGTCCCATATCTTCCTACATGAGGTCCGGCAGGGAACACTTGGCGTGGATACTCGCGGTTGAGGTCCGGCAGGGAACACTGGGCGTGGATGGTCGTGGTTGAGGTCCGGCAGGGAACACTGGGCGAGGATGGTCGTGGTTGAGGTCCGGCAGGGAACATTGGGCGTGGATGGTCGTGGTTGAGGTCCGGCAGGGAACACTGGGCGTGGAGGGTCGTGGTTGAGGTCCGGCAGAGAACACTGTGGATCGCGGGTCGCAGTTGAGCAAGGACGACGAGGACGACGAGGACGACGAGGACGACGAGGAGGACGAGGAGGAGGAGGAGAGGAGGAGGAGGAGGAGAAGGAGGAGGAGGAGGAGGAGGCAACTGACATAAAATCTAACAACCCTCACCTGGCAGGTGGGGAACAAACGTCCCAACAAAAAACTTGTCAATTGGGATCATCATCGCTTGTAGGATGAAACAGAATGAATAGAGATTTGAAACCACCCTCAAAACCAGAGGATTTCAGTGGTTCCCCTTAGATTAAGAAACCTTGCAGTGGAACATCATCAAAAAACATCGATGATCAGATTATTGATGTTTATTGTACCCTCCAGTAAAATTAACATAGACCCTGGTAGATAGGGGTTGGAAGATTAGTTTCCTCTAAAAATTGGTGATTTTCAGGGTCTATGTTAATTTACCAGAGGGTAAATGGGAGCGCTTCCTTGTCTCATTGCCTCATCGCCACAGAGTCTTCCGGTTTTCCGTTGATTTGGATCTGACACCATCAAAAGCCAATCACCTATCAGCATCCATCACCCACCTGTGGCGTGCTGGCATAGGTACTGATACCTCGTCTTTCATTCAACTGATGATATTTCAAGTATTGTACCTAAATTGCAGGTACTGATACAGTACATCCACAATTCACTGGATGTGGACATTGTCATTCCTCTGAATTACAATAGCCCAGTTCAAGAACAAGCAGAATTCGCAGCTTGATGCAAATTGTAGCTATCTATGTCAAGTGCATGTTGATTTCACTCTTGTAGCAAGAAGTTAAAACCCTCAGGCTTCAAGAGCCTGTTAAACATGTCAACATGCAATGGAATGCATGTTGATTAGGATGGTTCAGGTTTCCGAATCTCGAACACGATATCATGTCCAAAACAAACTTGCAAAATTAGAATAGCAATTTTCGCACATTTCTACCCAACCCTTAAGCTTTTTTGGTTCTGGGTCAAAAGCTTGGTACCCTAAGGTACCCCAAAATAGCTAATGGATTTTGATTCCCCAACTATGGTAATTTCATAGATTTCGACCCATCCCATCCATCCCCAAGTCTTTGTTACCTTTGTTGAAACTCTTCTCCTTGGCGCGCCTCCTGAAACTTGACCAACTCACGCTGCCTGAAACTTGGCCTGAAACGGGAGCCATCACAGTGTTATATGTGGATCTTATGAATCTTATGATGTAAAATCTACCAATAAATTAACATAGGCACCACCAGATAGGGATTGGAAGATTAGTGTCCACCAAAATTTGGTGATTTTCAGGGTCTATGTTCATTTGCCAGAGGGTGCGCTGGTGTGCCATGTCAGTAAGGGCTTCAAAACATTGGATTGGTTAAACGGAAACACGCATGTACCAAACCATGGTGGCTAGCCTGAAAACTCGGGGATTGAGATAAACCAGTTCCGGGATGAATCGCAGTAGCTAGACTATGCCTAATATTCCTCAAAGTCCCATGAAGCCATGCAAACAGAAAAACAAGCTCCAAACAATTAAGACCAACATAGATCAACAATGAAAAGTAGATTAACATTAGTTGATACTGTTTTTAGTGACATAGCCAAATAATTCACATTTTTCGTGAAGACGACTCTTCCAAGGCCCGCCCTTGAAATTTGCCGTCGGCAAGGTGAACTTGGAGGTCCAGGCGCTGAAGCTGGCTGAAAGGCAGCACCCTTCCCTGGCAACGGACGGCCGGGTCTAGCTACGACGTAGATATAGTAATAATAATAGTTAATTGCACACAAACAGTGAAGATGCACATGAACTAAGTATTGATTTACTCTTCATTGGACTTCTCATATATCGTGGATCATCGTATGCCTATGACCTCGAGCTTCACTGCCATCCCGCCTGCCGGAAAACACCAAGGCCCAGTTGGACCCGACCCTTCATGCGGGATGTTCTAGCCTTACTCCAAGAACTCCAAACTAACTTGTCGAAACATTTCACAATGAAGCCACACACACAAATCAAAATGGTCGCAAGTTGGTTTACAGGTTAGAAAGGTTGGAAAGCACGGATGTCTCAGGAACATGGCAGTTTTAGCCTGCAGCAAATTAGACAAAAAACACGGATTGTGACTGCTACCTGCCACTGTATCCGATTTTTCTGTGTGCCGAGCAGAAATGGCTTCGTCGCCTGTAGTGGAATGACTTGCACAGGATGACTTGCAATGTACGGTTCATCGAACAAGGCAGGGATGGACAACCACAATATAGTGGACTATGCAGTATATTACTGTATTCGAATCCAACTATGCATACTAATGATATATAGTATAATACTATCCATATATAACAATAGAGTTAAAATCACCAACCACTCACTCTTCAGCACTGTGTAACCATGTTTAACCGCTCGCAAAAATTCAGTGTTACTGAGGTATGGGTGTTGTGCACCCACCTATAAACATGGATCTAAATCACTAGTGGACCTTGCTGAGGAATCCCATTTTCAGACAAACCCGTACGAACGAGTCTGTTAATGAAAACCCTCATATCTCATGGTTGATCAACATCTCCTCCATACTTCTCAAAGTGCAGTTCCCTAAAAACAAGTGGATATATATATATATTATATATATACATATTATATATACTGTATATGCTGACCATATATATATATAAATATGCTGACCATACATATATATATAGTATATATATATATGGTGTGTATATATATATATATATGGTGTGTATATATATATATATGGTGTGTATATATATATAAACATGGTGTATATATATATATACATATTTGGTGTATAGATATGGTGTATATATATATATATGCATAGTATACTATATTATACCCCAGTTATATCACTTCATGGGTGACATTTTTACCACGTGCCATATTCCCCTTCCACGACGCCAGCCGCGAAGCCGCGTCGCCCGTTACTTCACTTTGGCACAGCCGGCGCGTTGAGTCCAGGACTGCGGAGATCAAAAGGATGGGGGACCACGGAGTCTTGGAGGTGGATACACATTCTCTATGTATATCTATATATTATATACACAGAGATAGATAATGTATGTAGATGTATATGTGTACATGTATATATATATATAATTATATGTAGAGTTTATCTATCTGAGTTTAAGTATATCCACTTTGTTGGTGATGTTTGCTCGTTTTGAGAGGTGTGGATAGTTCTGTCTGAGTTTCAGTGATTCTATCTGTCAATGTGTTATTGTATATATGTAATGTTCATACAAACCATGACCTCCAGTTCTGGATTTAGACCCATCGTGCCCAACTAGCAACATATGCACATGAAATGTTGAGGATCAGATATGTCACTACACAGGAGACATTTTTCAACAGCCCTCGCACCATTATTATGTTTTGTTTTTGGTGGTCAACAAACCTGCTTAGGGTGGCTGACGCGCAGACACTTACAGCTGTGAATCTATTTGTGTTCAGCGTTGCAGTGTTGCACTTCCTTATGGTTTCATTATCACACACAGGGAGACCAAGTGTGATTAAACTAATCAAACCAGATTGGCAGATGTCAATATCAACATTTATCAAAACATAAGTGAACACAGTTCACTTATGACTACTTGTGGTTTCAGGGAGGAGCACGGGCCGGAGGGTTGTTACATTCTGGGGAGTCACATGGGCGTGGGCAAGTACCCAAAGATTCTCAACAAACTATTGCTATCATCTTCTGAGATGCTCAAATAAATCTCAGATCCACTGGGTGATGTTTCAAACAAGCGCGGTTCAAGTAAAGAGAAGCGTGCAAGGTCAGGCCCCCGACAGTACAAGTACTATTTGGTAATGTATGGTTTATCGAAAAAGAACACATATAGGTTACATAATCTCCACCATAGATCCAATCATTGATGGAACTATAAACCAAGTTGCTTGAACTTAAATCAAATACACACCTCATAATCATGGTCAATCTTTGGTAGTCCACTGTTTCTCTTTTGCTGGTTATGAATACTTTCCATTTATAGCAAAACCACAAAGGATTAACCTACCTATCCAGTTGGTTGAGGATGTAATGTTCTGCCATGTTTGGTGGTTTCATCCTCATGGTTCTATCTTAGGGTTCCCACATTCTACTCACATGTGGATCTAAACCTGGGAAGACATTCCATCGGCTAAGGAAAACATATTTCCCGATATAAAATAGCCACATGAGACTGTGTCCCATTTTCAGACACACCATGTGTTCACTCTCAATGCGTTTTCGGATACTGCAAGTGCTCCATTGTGTTTTTTAACGGATTGTTTGAAAATAGGGTTCCCAAAATGTCTTGGTTGATCATCAATCTTCCCCTTCATGTTCTTTTAAGGTTGCATCTTAAATCACAAAGTCAACTGAACCAATTTCAATAACTTCTGGTAATTCAAGATAGCTAGTAAACATGGCCATTTAGGTGGTTGATTTACCACACATGGTGATTTTGCTACACATTCCCTTGGGATTTTGCAACCTGGGCCCCAGGCCTGATCATGCCTGCCAAAGGATCCGTGCCTCTCCGTGGGGCCCCCAACCGATAGCTAAGCTGGGGCTTAAATAACTTGCTTACCTGAGTTGCCGGGTTTATGGCAGCAACTATCTCCAGGGATGAAATTATAAACCAACTAACGTAACTTGGGGGCCCCCCAGTTTAAGACGTCAAAGGGTTTCTGGGGCTCCCATATTTTACCATATTCCAGGTCTTCAATCAAAGCAATGGGAAATCCTCCGAACAAACGCCATGGAGCTTCCCCCTTGGAAAATCATCCAACTAAACAGATGATTTTCCAGCAAACCATGTCCCATGACTAAACAGGTGACAAAGGTATATTACCCTCTGGCAATTTAACATATCTATTGAACATGGCAATTTATAGTTGATTCACCCACAAAAAAATGTGATTTTCCGCAGCTAGGTTAGTTTACCAGAGGGTACATCATGTTTGTGGTAAACCCTAAATCCAATGCCGTAAACCATCCCAGTAACCTATACCATGGAGGTCCAAGCTGAATTATCATCCCAAATTGAGGGTTACCAAATAAGAACCCTCGAAAATCGGGGATGGTCTATAATTTACCACAGTGCTTTAACTATATAAATATATTTTAATGATGCAAGACTTTGGATGATAAGAGATAGCCTGAATGATCCTGGATGATCCTTACCATGATTGGGCTACTATATTTACTTGGATGAATTTTCATGTGCATCATAGGAATCGCACGTGCTGAAAAAAGGCTAGACAAAATCATTGATCAGTGGAAACACATCGAACTCAAAAGTAACTCGAATGACCTGCGGAGCAACCCGACCCAGTACTTAAGTATGCATACTTGGAACATTTGGAACAGATTTTACACCCATTTGGGGTTTAAACATGTTTCAAGCTCTATTTCTCAGACTCTATTCTATGAGTCCAGGGCATCATTCCTTATCCCCAGTTTACCAAGTGAACACACTACAGTTTAGGTGAACTATGTGTGAATTTTGTGGGTGAATTGAGGCTTGAGGGTCCAGGTATTCTGGTTGTAGGGTTTTCTGATATTTGTGTGGGTAATTGTTTAGCAGTACGTTGATAACAACATGTCGTGATAAAAAAAAAAACAACAACATCACCACTTTCCAGTTACCTTTCAGATAGGTCACCCAAAAATCATGTTCCGTAAAGTCACCTTCTAGTTATTATCTCCAAGGAAACTGGAAGGTTAGGGAAATACACATCAAATAATCAACAAATACCCTGTAAAAATCGTTGATTTACCAATGAAAAATAGTGATTTCCCATAGCTATGGTGGTTTCCCAGGAGTTAAAGGTCCACAACTCTGTCCTTGGGTCCTGCCTGGCACAGGTGGTGCTTGGCATAGCTCCGCCAAACCACTGCCCTCGCACAGCACAGCATGTGCCTCGGAGTTGCGTTGATGATATCTCCAAATGTCACATTTAAGGCTTTCTCTGAAAATGTTTGGTACCTCAAAATCCAATGGTTTATGATCATTGTCCCATTTATAAGGATTATTTTGAGGTATAGCCCATTTTAGACAACCATTGCTATCATATGGGGAAAATCATGGGGAAAATCCATTGGGAAAATGATGATTCACCTGCCATAAAGTCATGGGATAGGAGTGGGATAGTCCAATGGTTGGTTTCATGGTACAATCCCAATATTCCAATGGAACATAGTGGTAATATCAATTGGTAATGATAATTATCTGCATTATATTCCATATCATTTATAAATAGTCCATGGATAAACATTGATAATGATATTCCAATTAGTAATGTTGGAATTCCAATGGAATATAATGCGGATAATGGGAAACCCATTTGGGGATGGTTTATGCAACCCAGTTATGGTGATTTTGGGGATGGTTTATTTTTGGTACAATACACATGATACTTGCTGGTTTATAGAGGTTCCCACAATGGGTTATGATAAACCCTACATAAGTAGATAGGAGGTAGTCTAGTAAAAAAAAAAACTGTGAATTGATATTTTGGGAATTGCTCAATATGATCATGGGGGTACAACCAACGAATCATGCAGACATACCCTCTATTGCGCTCTATTAATGGATTGTTCTGCAAAATTCACCTATAAAATGATGAACCAACATTAACCATTAACCAACATGACATGTGTCCCGATCTTTTGGGGAATCCCCATGTGATGTTCCTCATCTACGGGGATATGGTGAAGTTCTTGGAATTCAGAACGGGCAAAAAAATGTGGAGATGCTGGGATCTTCAACCAGAAACATGGAGAAACGTCAGTGACCTCAGTGTCTGTGGATATGTTATTTATTGTACCCACACGTCCTTCGATGAAGAATACCGAATAATATTTGATAATAGTGAAGATATCAGAAAATGACGTGAGGCTCTCTGGATCAGAAAACAGCACCACCGCCACCACCACCACCAACAACAACAACGACAACAACGACAACAACGACAACAACAACAACAACAACGACAACGACAACGACAACGACAACGACAACGACAACGACAACGACAACAACAACAACAACAAACGCAACCTGTACTGGGAACTATACCCCTGTCCTACAATTGTTGTCCCATCATACAGGCTCGGCTTAAAATGCAGTGAACAAGTGGTTGTGTGGTTTCCACTCTCCTGATGAATCTTCGACCATTCTGGCTCACAGCAAGGAGGGATGGAATTGAGTGTACACCATCGCGCGCCAACCGTTCTATCAGAGAATGCAGAGACATTTTTTCTGAGAACTTGCTCTAACTTCCACCATTCACTTCTTTCAGTGTTGGATACCCTCTGGTTATTTAACATAGCCATGGTATAGATGGCCCAAAGAAATAGATGGTTTACCTGGGTTTACCTATTAAAAAAGGTGATTTTCCATGGCGAACTGTTAGTCATAACCAGATGGTTCACTGTGCCATCCGTTTCACGCCGCCATTTTGCAACTGCCAAGTCACACGTCGAAATTCCTCTCTAAGGCGTGTGAACAGACGCACCTAACAGGCGCACGTTGAACGTGTCTGAAAATTGGGAATGCACCCGAAATTGCAGTTCAATGGGAACACTCATTATTTATCAGTGAATTTAGCAAAGCCCAATTCTGGGAACAAGAAATTGCAGTTCCATGGGGGAAAGGCATACATGTAGACAGTCAATATTCCGATTGTAATTTCACGCTGACAGTCTGCAAAACAAACCAGACTCCATCTGGCAAAACAAGACCACATACACTGGAGTTTGCACATACTGACAGCAGGTTAGACTTATATTTAACATATAGTTTGTGTATATAACTAGACTATATATACAATATACTATACAATTATACATACATGAACACGTATTATATACATAGTTGTATATACAACCAAAATTAGAAATGTAGTGTATTTATATGTAGCTTAGACATATGACTACTGTGCATATTAACTATACATTTATAATCAATTATAGACATATATTTGTACATATATATATATACAATATATGTATAGATATATATGATTTATATATATATACAAAACAGTTCACACAAAATATATCGATGATCAAACTGCTTCAAGGTCAGTACCTTTGAAGAGGCCTCGATGTTAGCCACATCTTTGCCAGGTTCAAAGGGGTTGTCCACAACGAAAAAGGATTGACCTCAAGGGCGACATGAGAAAGTTACGTCATGACCAAGTTCTCTCCATGGATCTAGCCTGCTGACATTTGTTCAAAGTATCCAGTAGTTCAATATACTATAACAGGGTTAAGTTTCGAGTTTCAAACTACTGCTGTTAATCTTGAATCGTCTGTTTTGCGTTGGATAATCACAAATGTTCGTTCTATTCCTGCAGGCTAAACATATCTACGCATGAAAAATAAGCTACCAAGGTTCACCCAATTCCCAGCCGTGGGTCAAGCAGTAGAAGTTTCCTATAGAGTGATACATCTTCATTAATCAACTATACTGGTTGGTGGTGCAATAACCATCTTGAAACATATTAATCAATGGGAAGAAAATCACATCCCATATATGAAATGGTAAATAAAAAATGTTCCAACCCACCAACCAGTGATTATTAACCATTATTAACCATCATTAACCATCATTATCCCATACTAAACCAATGTTCCAAACCACCAACCAGCTTCAAGTCCCCGGTTTTTCTGCGTCCCGGGACGTCCTTCGAACTTCATCGTGAAGCTGGATGTGTCACGAATGGCGATCGCTCCACAGTCATAGACCTCGAGATCACTGGCTTGGAGTCGATTTCGGTGTCACGGCTGATACGGCTGATACGGTAAACCCAAGAGTGTTCGTAAAGCAATAAGCTAAGCACAAAACATATTTTGATGGAAAAAACCACCCATCTATGGTAAAATTGTGGATATTTGGGAATGGTTTACTATTGCTTTACTATATTAATATGTTATAATTTATGTATTAATAAACACTCCCGAGCAATCAGCGGGGCCATATATAGCATGGTAAAATTGGGGGCCATATTTGGGGCAAATTTTGGTTCATCCCACGAAGGGTTAGGCATGGTTAGGCCATGAAGGTTAGAAGTGGATTATAATTATAACCCTACTTATCCCACGATTCGAACCAGATAGTAACAACAAATAACAACAGTTGATCAAAGATAATCATAATAATAGCTGGGGGTTTCCATAAATGGGGGATCCCCTTTTTGCTGGTTGGTTTAGAATCAAAACCTAAATGGATGACTTCGGGGGTACTGGCCCAAGGTGTGGCCAAAGGGCCATGGCTTAAAAAAAGGCCCTTTAAGCTCCTGGGTCGACATCTTCAACATTTCTTGGTCCAAAAGCATCAATTTTGTGTCTCTTGCAGCATTTAGCCATCATATGAATCATATTAGTGTTTTTTTCTTTCTACCCCAGTTTGATCCATACATCCATAGGTTCTGGGGTAAAAACACAGCCCAACTTATGAGGGCAAGAATTATACCCATCATTTTCCGCACTTGGATTGCTGGTCATTGATGGGTATTGTGTAATCTTCATGTTTCTCACTAATGCCACTGCAATCCGTTGAAAATCAGGTCGCTGACACTGACCTGAAATAAGGTACTTCTGGAGATCATTTCCTTAAGAATCTGACAACGTGGTGAGGTCAATATAATTGGCCCCGTGTATCTGGGCAAATTATGATCATTCACCTCAGTTCGGCTATATTGGGATAATTCCCTGAATCCAATTATCCAATTCCCATGATTCCAAGGAGAGCAGTGAGGTCGTTTTTACGCAGATCATCGCAGATCTATCAATTGTCATTGCCTCATCCATCGTCGTTTCGCTGAGGCACATAACCATAGTAGCGGAAGAACTCCAGAAACAGTTCGCCCAGGCTTTCCTGCGCCGCGCTTTGAATTGCTTGCGTCACCGATGCTTGATGAAACTTCCATGTTCATTTGTAAAACTCTATGTATTCGTGAATGATATCCGATATCCCTGTGTCGGAATCTTTGGAAACTCAAGCTCCTCCCTGTACAAATCCAAGGTTTACCTCTTAATTTTCTGCAGGAAAACTGACCTTCAGCAGCATACAACATAAGATAAGACAAACAATGACCTACCCTGCTGTTCAGCAGTCGGTACACCCACTTGATATCTAAGTTGGCTGATTGTTCCCAGATTTACCCAGTTAAGTCTCCATTCTCAGCTATGAAATCCCAACTTTCAACGGATGGGTCTGGGCTTGATCATTTTCCGTACTTGGATTGCTGGTCATTGATGGGTTCCAAACATGGTGTAATCTTCATGTTTCTCAGTAATGATCCACTGCAATCCGTTGAAATCAGGTCACTGACCTGAAATAATGTACTTCTGGAGATCGTTTCCTTAAAAATCTGACAACGTGGTGAGGTCAATATAATTCACCTAGATTACTCCCATCATATCCTGATTGTGTCCCATATTAATCCATATTGTACCACCATTCTTGTGGTAAAACCCTCATTTTTGATAGTTGAACTGAGTGGTGAAAACTCCAGACTATTCTGGGTAAGTTGTAAAATGCCACTAACCTGAAGGCTTAAGGCGTGTTCATGATGAATCCCCAAATCCAATTCCCATGATTTCAGGCTTCGGTCACAGTGAGGTCACTATAATTCGCCCAGATTAATCCACATGGAGGTTTCTCAAAATGGTGCTACCCCCAAATCATCCAAGTCATTAGCCCAATTTACCCTCTGGTAATTTAACATAGCTATTGAAAATTGCCATTTACAGTTGATTTTCCCATTAAAAAAGGTGATTTTCCATAGTTATGTTAGTTTACCAGAGGGTAATCCATTTTAGATCATTTAAGTATTGAAACAACCATGGTTTTACCATGGGATCCCCCATGACCCATGAACCCCCCAGGAATCAACTGCCTCGCCTTGTTGGGTGCAAGAGATGCACGACTTAGCGACAGATCGCCTCAGAATCCGAAACTTCAGAATGGGTTGGTTTCTGTTGGGAGAATCTACAGGAAAAACGATTGGTTTTAATGGATTTGTAGGAGGGAAACCATGAAAAATAGGAGTTTAACCAACAATCATCTGTTAATCATCTTTTCAATGGATTGGTTTTGTTGGGAAATTTTACAGGAAAACCTATGATTTTGTTCTCCTATCAAAGTGTCCTGTAACGAAACCAATCAAATGAGAGATGATGAACGAAATCGCGATCGATTACTATCTGATTGGTGGTTCCAACCCATCCCAAGAATATGACTGGATATCATCATCCCATCTATGGTTAAACATAGCTAATATTTGAAACCACCAAAACAGTTTTGGAATGTGGATTGATATTTAAATTATCTATATATAATTCTTTGATATGGAAAAACAATGGAACACGTGTTAAAATTATCTATGTGTCTGTTAATAGGTAAGATGTTTGATAACTTTTGCTGAAAAACGGACGTGCGTCCTAGTTACTTACTTGGGACCTGGATATTAACCTCACCAAGTGGAACTCAGGGCTCATGGTGTTGACAAGTTATGAACCATCCATTTGTCAGTTGTGATCATCATCCAGCTAAAGATGCAAAACAAAAAGTAAGAAATTGAAACCACCAATGAAACAAGACTGAAACGTGCCAACATTCACCAATCAGAACCGAACTTTCAGTTCACGTTTCTCTGTACACACCTAACATGTCGCATGTCCTAGGGGGCAATTTGAGGTGGTAAAAAACCTCCATACTTGGTGGTACTACAATGGCTTCCTGCATGTGTTCGTGCCCTTCCACCAACCTGATGAGCAAATCAAGCGGAGAAAATACCATTCTAGCCCTACCTCACTCATTCCCAATAGTCCACCCTACTTTTGCCATCGTTTGCCCAAATCTCCCCGTGTTTTAATACGCAAATAGCAAACATTGCACACATGGCAATGATAGGAACATGATCATATTTTGATCTTCCTGCTGCCACTGCCGCCAGGTTGCTACAGAAACGACAATCGGCACCTGAACACCAAGGGCTACTGCGGCTACTGATGCCTTCCTGGGGTTATGAATTAAATTATAACCAAAAAACAGGTTCTGCTGCTGTGCTCATCAACAATTATGATGTCTATATAAGGGCAATTTGTCCAATTTGTAGTTGAGCCATTCATTAGAGCAGTATGGTGCCAGCAAGTTTTGGGGCCATTTAACAGCGATCAACTGTGAAACACAACACAATTTGGTGTTTGAAACCATCCTGACAGTGGTAAGGGCCGCTGAAACTACCAAGTTTGGTGCATGTAAATGGTCGACGCATGTTGACGCGGGCATTGCAAGTTTTTCATCAGTTTGAATTATATACAGTTTATACACTGTATTTTGAAGAGGAATTGAAAATATTGCAGTAAAATCCTCAACTCTCCAAACCCATTGGTGATTGTGCAACCAGTCTATGGACACTATGGGCCCTCGACAGACCGGGAATGCACGTGAACATGTACTCACTTGAAGATATGCTTCATGATATTTGGGAGTAAACGCCGTTCAACATTTTTGAAACAACCAGAGTAGGTGGAGTGCACAACAACTCAAAAAATCCTTGAAGGCAGGAAATGGACATCAACTGGGATGCGGCTTGGATCATGTAATTGCAACCCAAAGCAAGGTGCAGCCCACGAACCCGAATGCAGTCACGTAGAACACTTTTGTAAAACAAGTTATTTGAACAGTCTTGTACATTTTTGCCCTCTTACCGTACCAGTGCACTGTAGACTGTGCATGCGGAAGAGGGTAGAGTGGAAAGTGTGGAGTGTGGAGTGCGGAGTGTAAAGTGTAGAGTGTGGAGTGTAAAGTGTGGAGTGTGGAGTGTAGAGTGTGGAGTGTAGAGTGTGGAGTGCAAAGTGTGGTGTAAAGTGTAAAGTGTGGAGTGTGGAGTATGAAGTGAGGAGTGTCAAGTGTGGAGTGTAAAGTGTGGAGTGTAGAGTGTAGAGTGTGGAGTGTAAAGTTTAAAGTTTAAAGGTGGAGTGTGGAGTGTGGAGTGTAAAGTCTAAAGTGTAGAGCGGGCAACGCATAACACATCTGAAGTGCTGCGCCTGCCACGCAAATGACGACGCAGGTCTCCAAAGTGCTGCGCCTGCCACGAAAAATGCAACTCATCTTCTGAAAATGACGCAAAAGATCGCAAAAGTATTGCGCCTACCACACAAAAGGATTTTCGACACGTTTGCAGACACGTGATAATGTCAGGAAGTGCCACGCCTGCCACGCAAAACGACACTACAACTTGCTTTGACACCTTCGAAAAGGAAAGGTTTTGCAGCTTCCCCCATAGACACGGCGAGGCCACAGGAAAACCAGCTACTCGAGACGAGACATGTTGGAGCATCAGAGCATTTCGTACGACTTCCTCCAATTTTGGCACTAGTGAGGGCCCAATCTAAGGGGACGCAGTTCTGGTGGGAACGCGGGATGGATGCCTTTTTTGCTTCGCGGAAGCACTTAGAAGCTGCATGGGCTTCTTAGAAGGGTTTTGCTTCTTAGAAGCAGCCTCTTAGAAGTAGAGGCCTTCTTAGAAGATAAGTTTTCTTTTTGATTTAAATTGTATGTTTAGCTTCTTAGAACCCTTCTGCTTCTAAGAGCTTCTAAGTGGCAAAATTCATCTTTTCAGCTTCGAAGAAGCCCCCCCGGAATCCATCCAGACTTGCATCCCCCTACATCAGCCCCTGAACTAGCTTCAAAATCGACGTTTTCCTACGAGCTTTCTTATGAGCCTCAGAATTTACTACCTTAAAATCAATGTTTCGTGCGAAGCTTCTGTCAATTTTCAGCACATGCCACGCTTGCTATGGAATTTGCACGTTGCCACCGCTTCACACGCCCTGACAATGCGATTCGCAAAAACATGCAAACCGACACGTCTGAAGTGCTGCGCCTGCCACGCGACATGACGACGCAGGTCTCCAAAGTGCTGCGCCTGCCACAAAACATGCAACTCATCGTCTGAAAACGTCGCAAAAGTATTGCGGCAGCCACACAAAACGACTTTTGTCACGTTATGAAACATGTCTGAATGTCACAAAGCGCCACGCCTGCCACGCGAAACGAAGCTACGCGACGTTTGAAACCTCCAAAAGCGACCCCTTTTGCAGAACTCGCCATAGGCATGGCCATACGGGCCTCGCGCGGACGATTGCGGACGGTTGCAAACAGTTGCGGTCGGTTGCGAACGACCCGGTTGCGCAACGTCGAGCGAACACACCCTCAACCCCCAGACCCCCACAGTGAAACGAGAACCCTTGCTACGCATTCGGGAAAAAGCAGATGGATCCCCAAACAATGGCCATTTGCAACAATAAAACACTTGTTTAAGATCCCAATCTTTGAAAAAACATCAGGCCTTTTTTCCGACTTCACCCAGGAAGCCCACCTTGGAGGAATAAGGGGGGCATCTTCTGCTGAATCGCGAGGTCCTGCCGGCTGACAAACATCTCAAGGTATCAGAAGATATATTTGCGGGGATGGCCCTGAAAGGATGCTGTTACACTTTCAAGATGCTTTCACACGTTCAAGATCCTCACTCGATCATTGAAGTCAGGTATAATGGCACCAGTAGTACCGCACAAGGCGGTGGCGGAAGTTTCAAAAATAGGAAGCCTATAGGAAAGGTTGGTTTTTGCGACTCACGGATTGCAGAGCGAATCCACTGATGGACCGAAAGGTGGTTGGAGTTGTTTTCCGGAGTGGTTGCAA
>CAMXCT020000102.1:515858-583358 GCA_947184155.2 Cladocopium goreaui
TAATCGTAGTCGTAGTTGTGGTAGGAGTAGTCGTAGTCGTAGTGGTGGTAGGAGTAGTAGCAGCAGCAGCAGCAGTAGTAGTGGTAGTGGTAGTGGTAGTCGTAAGACTAGTACTAGTAATAATATGAATAATGATAATAATCCATTTATGCAATAAAGATAATAAAGTTCCTCACCATGTCATGCCATCCTCTCATTATTGTGGCACACTTTTCTCGCAATCCAGATCTTCCGACCTAGTCTTCAAGCTTCCTCAGAATCACTGCATTGACTCCAAGAGCCAAACACAGCTGGCAGCTCGTTGCTTTCTTGCACTGCAGCATCCTTGCAAAACGATGACACATGTTTTGCCAGGCAGGTAAGCTTCCACTCCGCTTGGGTTTGTCTGAAAAAAGGGTGCACCAATGAGATATAAAACGTCATCATCATTTTCATTCATGTTCCCCATAAACATCGCCATAACTTGGGGTATGCCAAAATTTTTGGACAACCCCCACAAATGCAATTATCATATTGTTGGGGTACCCCTAAATCCCCTGAATCCCATGGTTTACCAGCATTGTCCCTAGTAAAATGACTGTAGAAGGGGGGGGTATAGGAACACTATATAGATGCCCACTTTTCAATACTTTTCATCCCAAGAATCGCAAGCTATGAGCCGGGGGTTGGAAGATTACTTTCCCCAAAAAAACATGTCTGTTTTCAGGCTCGAGCTGTGAATTTGGTGGATGGTATATCCCACCAAGAGTATATCACCAGGAATCAAGTTGTTTCATCCCAAATAAGCCCAAATAAACATCCTAAAGTCCTAAATAATCATCAAAAATCACCAAACATCCCAAGAATCAATGTGTTTCATCCCAACAATCCCAATGGCCCCATAGGATCTTCAAAACAGCTCTCCTCCTCCGAAGCATCGTCTTCACCGCAGTCCAGGATTTCATCCATGGCCTCTGCCTGGGAATTTGGATGGGATAACACCAACTCTTTCTGGGAAAAAAATGGAACATATCGGATGGAAAATACCGAGTTTTTTGGTGGGAAATGGTGGGAAACAATTGGAACATATGGGATAATAGTGGATAATGCATGGTAATGCCTACTTTTGATGGGTACTGTAAATATTGGACAATCGATGATGATGATGATGATGATCTATAAATGGGCGAACTTCCATTCACAAATGAAATTCGCGGAGGGGGGCAACTCCCTGGTGAACCAGCAGAAAATGAAGAAATATAGGCGCCCTCTGCATGTGTTTCGATTTGACCCATCTGCAGTTGGCAGCCAACATATCAACAGCTACAGGACCATGCCTCCTGACCTTCAGCTTGGAAGACCAAATCACCTCAGCCGCGCCGGCACAGGGGATCCACTCAAGCATTTGCCGTTGGGTCCCAGCCTTCCACGGGCTGCCGCCCAAAGGTTCGGATCCTGCGCCCAAGTTCCTAGTTGGGATTGGCATTGGATCTCCTAGCCTTGGACACCATAGCAGGGAAAAAAGGGAAGTTGAGGCGTTCATGAAGGGAACCCTGGAAAAAGGAAGCAGCTCCAAAAGATGACGCCGCTGTGATGATCGCAAGCGCCCATGGGAGTCAGTGTCCTCCTCGACAGAACCGCATTCCAAACCAGACTTTGAGCTGCATGAGCATACAAGGACACCTGCACATGAAAATGGCATATCTTCAACACCAACAATTTGGAAAACTGCATGTTTGTGTGTTTCGCAGCAATTCAGCAACACTGCACATTGAATTAGCACCAGCTTTCCGGTGGACGCCATGCTGAGGCCAGCTCTGCTTGGTGCGGCAGCTGGCTCAAAGTCTCTGCCTGTAGCTGAGTTGTACGGCACCGAATCATCTATTTCAAAAACATGCCAAGTTTGTGATGGCCAGGAACTTTTTCACAAATCATGGTGACACAAACTTTCGCCATAGAACTTTTGAATAAAATGTGTATATATATATATATTATATGTATATGTATATGTGTATATTTGTATATGTGTCTATGTGTATATGTATATACGTATATATGTATATATGATATTATATTCATATATTATATTATATTATATTATATCATATTATATTATATATTATTTTATTATATTATATTAGATATTATTATATATTATATTATATTATATTATACTATATTATATGTATTGGTGGTTTATAAATAAAAAAAAAATATATATAATATAAATATAATATAGACTATAGCCATTTCAATGACTATAGCAGCAGCTGAAACTCACAACATTTCACAACCTTGTGCACCCAGCTGATGACTCTGAAGCCCTGGCAAAAGGCAAGCCACGAGCCATGGCCCCAAGAATGCAGCGTTCCAGGTGTTGACCTGTAGGGAACGTGATCCAGCTGGAAGCAAACCAACTGGCCCCTAACAGGGGTTGGTAAATGTCCTAATTGAACATCACCCAAATCTTGGGGATATAGTCTCCGACAGATATCCCCAAAATGGGACATTTACCAAACCCTGCCTAATGTGAATACCCAACGTTGATGTGAGGTCCCAAACTTCAATCTTCAGAGATGATCCGTCGAAGGAGGGCAATTTGTTCCCCACTTAGCCGCTGGCTTCTAGGCCTCAATTTGAGAACCGACCGTTCAATATCATCAGGGTGCAAGGAAGTATGCTTACCCGAAACCATAATATATTTACAATATTTTACCATGACATAGAGGAGTTTCCTGTAGATTTTCCTTCATCAAATTCTTCGATGATATATGGTGTGCTTGTGATGGAAATGCTTGGCAATTCATAGCAATGATTTCAATATGGCTCACCCAAACCCGGTGGCACATTTGGCCACACATCTACCTTCCTCATTATCTTTGAACCATTTAAAAACAGTGATTTAGACCAGCTCCGGAGTTGAGGCATAGCGAAAACAGCTCATTCTTTCTGAGGAACTTTGCGGCTTTCAAAGTGGTTTGACTCCATGACTAGCTCCACCATCCTTCCAACATGCCATCCTGGCCGAAGAAAATGCTGGGCCCTGGGCATGATGTCCAGTGCCCGCTGAGCATCTCCCGTTTCCTCGTTTCATCGACGGCGGTCTACTCCGGCTAATCCCTTCCCCCTATTACTAAACCCCCCCAAATAATAAAAACTAGGGTCTGTCTCCAATTTTGGAAATTTGAGGTTAGGTTTTCACCCCCTAATAATAAAAACTAGTCAACCCCGGGGTGTTTTTTATTAGGGTCCGTCCTTTAAGGTCGAAAAAAAAGTACTTTTATTAAGGCTTTTATTTTAACATTAGGGGAAAGCTTCGAAATCCAATTTTTGGCAATATTTTAATGTATTTTAATTAGATTAAAGGACATCTAATCGATTTTGCAATAGAACAACATAGTTTTTGTAATATTAGGGATTTAAATTTAGTATTAGGGGGAACACCATCAATAATAAATACACCCTAATAATACAAACTACCTGAGGTGTTTATTATTTGGGGGGGCCGGGGTTTAGTATTAGGGGGAGAGGATTACTCAGTCTACTCATGACCTGCTTGGAACCTTGAAGTCAAGCGCCCCTTCCAAAACAGCAACAAACATACCTTCCCAATCAACGTAATGTGGTGAACCCAACGAACCATCCCCAATGGAGGTTATTATTGGGTTTGCCACATTAATTCATCACCATAGCTGAGGTGACTGCCAGGTATACTCGTTGGGCTTCGCTCACCTGATAGGTTTCCCAGGACCAAGTATAATGAGTTCAATCTCATACTGAACGATGATCTGTCACCGTTTGCCGCGACACCACTCCTCATTCTTTCAAGATCCGAGATTGCTGGCTAGCTCATGCAAAAAATAGATTTGTCATGATTTGTCAATTCAACAACGAGATATGTTGATGCTTTGATAATCATCTCTCGGATATGCTAAAAGGCTTGGAAACAACCTGCCAGACATATCTGAGCAAATCCGAACACGCGGCTGGGCCGCACACCAATTTCTGCTTGCCTTTGTTGCAGCCCTTTCCTTCTTGTCCTTGTTCCTTGTCGGTTGAAACTTGATAGTACTGTGACTGATTGGGCTAGGGTGCAACCTCATAGACTCATAGATCTCATAGATGTTTTTGCCTGATAATCCTGATGTGAAACCAAAACTCAAATCGGCAAAAAACGCTACTGATGTTTGAAACCACTCCAAACCATTTCTCAACTCTGTACTTCTGAACCCCTCGTTGGCATCCAACGGCGTCACTGCCTGCGGCTTCTCCGATTTGTCACTAGCCTTAGTGAATTCAAACTAGAAATTGAACACATAAAAGATCATTTGCTGGTTCCCAATGGTCCGAAACACATGAATGCACATGGCACCTTGAATCTTGGGTGCGTCAAAAAAATAACTACACCCCCACAATCATGATTGATCATGTTTCACCATCAGTTCCCTATTGAAAGTTCCATTTTTCGGTACCCAATGTATCCTCAATTTTGGAAAGCCATATCCCCTCAGCCAGGCACATCATCCAATCGAGGAAGTTTGGAAGGCCTTTCGACCTGCGACCGAGGTATTTCTAGAAACCAAAGCTGGAATGAATGATGATAAATGTCTGGATAGTATGTCAATTGTCTTGGTAGATGTTGGTATATAAACAAATCAATACATACGTAAATGAATACATAAATAAATAAGCACATAGGTCGGTAAATCAATATTTACATATACACATATACACAAATACACATACATGTATATATATATATACATACATATATATATACATATTTAAAAACATATATACACAAACACACACACACACATATATATATATATCCATATACACATATACATATAACAAGCACACATGTATATATATATATATGTACATATATATATATATATTCACATATGTATATATATATGTATATATATATATATGTATGTATATGTATATATATGTGTGAATATATATATATATACATATGTACATATGTATTTATATATTATATACATACACATACACATGTATATATATATACACATACACATGCATATATATACATAAACACACATTTTTCCACATGGAATAACGTAGTGTGAGCTGCGGCCAATAAACACACACACATATATATATATACAAAAATATACATGCACACATATGCATATATACATATATACATATACATGTACACATATACATACATATACGCATCATATACACATGTACACATATACACATCATATACACATATACATATACATATAGACTCTGTATAATTACATGCGCGTGATTTATAATGATTTATGCGGATCTGATATTGTTGATGTCCTGCCATACAGCAGATCCCCATGGATTTTTTATTGACGCTTATGCCATTCTTCTCTCTGATGTGCCATCCCAGAACAACACCCCACCTGCCCGCTCGGTCTGCAACTTTTTCCCATCGACCCAAGCATGTTGCGTCGGGCCTCATATCTGGCTGTTAGCACCCCAAACCCTTCGGGTTTTTGGACTTGTCACAGCGCCCCAAAAAGAATTGGAAGATCCTCCCTGCCTTGGGCGAAGGATCGTCCAAAAGTTTCAAGGAATCCTAAGGATCACATCACCAGATGCCCAGTGACACCGTGGATCTGTGGTCCAACCCCTTGGGCCGAGGCCGAGCAACTGCGGGCGCGGGCGCGTTGCCGCGCTCAGGATGCTGTGATGGTCGGCAAGGATAAACTTCGGGCGAACTCCCTGCCGATGCCCAGTTTTGGCTGGATGAGATGGGCATGAAAATCTATTGGACCACCAAAATCCACACAATGGAATAAAATGGGTAACTTTTTGGTATCAAACATTGTTAAACATGATAAACGATCCAACTGGATGGCAAGAAACTTAGCCACAGCTGGAACTTTTAGGAACTATTACCTTGATTACCTTGAAAATCAAAGGCGGTGCAGGCCCAGGCAGTATGAAACTGATGGAAAGCTTGCTTTGCGGGACATTACTTTCCACTGACTGGAGGACAAGTCAGTCAAATATCCTCGCCAAGAGATGAGTGTTGCAAACTGGTGGCAGTGATGGACGCGTTAACTCACCAGCAGTGGGCCATAGGAAAAAACATAGGCTATCACAGGTTTCAATACTCAACGGATCTAACTTTGGATGATTTCCGGCACCCCCATTTTAGGAAACCTCCATGTAAAGCCATGTTGCCCAAGATGCCACAAAAATTAATGATTTAGACATATCTAGACATATCTAGACCTTCCATTTCTCCTTGGTCCCACTGCCTTCGGGATTCCCTGAAGTCTTTGATTTGTTTCTCGAGTTTTTCCATCTCTTTCTGCTTGCGCTTGTGCTCCTGCACCATAGGACCAAAGGTACAGCCAGGATGGCTGGACTATGCTGCACTTGGCTGTGTGCAGGGACACAACCCTTTGAACTTTGCAGGCAACACATCCCCGAAAAAAAACATACAAATACATAATCATACATACAGTTTGAAATGATTGAAGTCAAGATGTGATGTGAAGATCTGCGCAAAATTTGCCACTTTTGACTTTGTCGCACCAAAAAATATCCATCTTAGGTTCACTGGGATGAAGATGGATGAATCCTGGTCCTCCAACAACACTATCCAGTCCTTGAACCACCTTTCACCTGACGGAGTTTGATATGCCTGACACGTCGCTGATTTGGGACCCTCAGTGGTTTGTAAAAAGATTGGGATGCCAGAGATTCCAACTCAGTGCAGCATCAACAGTTCTCAGCAAACACGACCCACGACCCTAAACACGATCAAGGCGATCATGTCCGCAGAATCAAGATATCCCATGATATCCCCAACAGGCTAACAATGGCCAACATATATTATTGAATTATATGGAGGTACAATCTACGACCAAATGCAACTTGAGCCTTTCGTTCTGCATAGATCTTCTCCCTGTAGATGGTCAAAGCTTCATGCGGCAGGTATCCTCAACGGCCCCGCACAGATAAAGGAAACGCACACTCCCCCAAAAAAAAATCAATCCATCCGAGCATTGAATTTCACCATGCACCCAAAACTTCAAAACATGTTCACTTTATTCCACTTTCCCACCCTTCACCCATCAAAATTTCAGCATATCCCAGAGGGCGCCATTCCCTTGGGATCTCCATGGGCTGCCAAGTTGCGCCGGGCCACACCCGGGTAGGTGGTGATCTTGTCGGGATCCGGTGGGTTGCCAAAGCTGCAGGCGTGGATCGACGGCTTGGCCGCCATGGCCTGATGGAAAACGGCTGGCTGTGAACGGGACGAGGGTCACATTCGCCCCTGCCCCAGGGTCACATTCGCCCCTGCATTCAACCTTTTAGGGTTTGACCTGGGGACAAGGGACATTTAGGAGGGACTGGGGGACGGAAGCGTTGTTGATTAAAACGGATGTTAAAACCCAGCATCCACAGCGTCTTGGGAAGTTGCTTCACGTGGCCGATGCAACGTAGCATCCAGAGCGTCTTGGAAGTTGAAAGAAATGGATGTTACAACATAGCATACAGAGATATCCTGACCGTCTTGGAAGTTGATCGAAATGGATTGTACAACATAGCATCCAGAAGGTCCGGGAAGTTGAGCCAAATGGATGTTACAACATAGCATACAGAGATATCCCGACCGTTTTGGAAGTTGATCGGAATGGATTGTACAACATAGCATCCAGAAGGTCCGGGAAGTTGAGCCAAATGGATGTTACAACATAGCATACAGAGATATCCCGACTGTCTTGGAAGTTGATTGAAAAGGGTGTTAAAACGATTTACAATGTAGCATCGAGAGCATCTGGAAAGATGATTGAAAAGGGTGTTAAAACATAGCATCCAGAGCGTCCGGGAAGTTGATTGAAATGGATGTTACAACGTAGCATCCAGAGCATCTGGAAAGTTGATTGAGAGGGTGTTACAACGTAGCATCCAAGTTGATTGCAACGGATGTCACAACATAGCATCCAGAGATATCCAGAGCGTCTTGAGGGTGTTACAACGTAGCATCCAAAGCGTGTGGGAAGTTGATTGCAACGGATGTCACAACATAGCATCCAGAGATATCCAGAGCGTCTTGGAAGTTGATTGCAACGGATGTCACAACATAGCATCCAGAGATATCCAGAGCGTCTGGGAAGTTTATTGAAAAGGATGTTACAACGTAGCATCCACAGCATCTGGAAAGTTGATTGAAAGGGTGTTACAACGTAGCATCCAGAGCGTCTGGTAAGTTGATTGAGACGGATGTTACGACGTAGCATCCACAGCATCTTGGAAGTTGCTTTACGTGGCTGACACAATGTAGCACCCAAAACGTCTTGGAAGTTGATTGAAACGGATGTTACCACATAGCACCCAGAGATATCCAGAGCGTCTGGGAAGTTGATTGAAAGGATGTTACAACGTAACATCCACAGCGTCTTGGAAGTTGCTTGACATGGCTGATACAACGTAGCACCCAGAGCGTCTTGGAAGTTGGTTGAAAGGGTGTTACAACGTAGCATCCAGAGCGCCTGGCAAGTTGATTGAAACGGATGTTACAACATAGCACCCAGAGCGTCTTGGAAGGTTAGGGGATCACTTAGAGCAATGGAAAGCGGATCACTTCGAGCACCAGATCACTTAGAGCACCATGGGGTCACTTAGAGCACCATGGGATCACTTAGAGCACCAAAAAGTGGATCACTTAGAGCACCTAACTTGGGGACACGGGGCTGAGACATGGGGCGGGTTTAGGGGACAAGTGGGGCCACGGGGCTGGGACATGGGGCGGGTTTAGGGGACAAGCGTGGTGGATTAGAACCAAAGAACCACATCTTTAGTGTTTACTTTGGGTACACGGGGCTGCGACATGGGGCGGGTTTAGGGGACAAGTCGGGAAAAGGGAGTGGGGCATCGGGTGGGTTTAGGGGACAAGTATGGTGGATTAGAACCAAAATCACATCTTTAGGGTTTAGGCTGGGACAAGGGGTGGGTTTCAGGGACAGGTGGCTGGGACTGGGACATGGGGTGGGTTTAGGGGACAAGCGGATCAGAACCAAAGAATCAGACCTTCAGGGCTAAACTTGGGGACACGGGACTGGGACACGGGTTTGGTTACTTGGAGGGACTACTGGTGAATTTCGGGCCGGAAGGCGGATCGCCTGGAAAGTGTACCTGCGTGCATCTATCAATGTCACTACGTGCGTGCTTCAGTGCTTCAGCGTGTAGGCACGTATGAATGTGTCCATTTATGTGTCTATGTCTCTGTGTCAATATGTAGCTATAGCGCTATGTATCTCCTATGTGTCTGTGCGTGACGCTTTTCGGCATTCCAAGCGATCCACTTTCCGGCGCTCAAAGCGATCCACTTTCTGGCGCTCCAAGCGAACCCCCGACCGTCTTGGAAATGACTTCAAGTGGATGTTACGACCTAGCACCCAGAGCGTCTTGGAACTGACTTCAAATGGATGTTGCAGTTTTGGATCCAGAGCGTGTTGGAGTTGCTTAAAATGGATGTTACCACGTAGCATCTACAGCATCTACAGCGTTTTAAAATAGTTGCTTCATATGGATGTTAAAACGTAACACTTGGAAAAGACGTCGTAGCTGACTGTCACAGCTGGAAAACAATCCTTTCGAGACTCTGAAACTATTGCGCCTGCCACGGAAAACGAGGTCGGGTCACATTCGCCCCTACCCTAGGGTCCCTACTAGCGTCACGTTCGCCCCTACATGCCCCTACCTCCACCTTGAGTAGGGGCAAGTGCGACCCCACATGAGGTAGGGGCAAATGCGACCCCAGTGTTATATGATGGAATTTGCCGCGAAAGATATTGATGATGATGATGATGATGATGATGATTTTCTGGTAGATATTCCCTTCATTGAGGCATTCCGGCATGTCTGGATCCTAGAATTGGAGGGAAAATCAACAACGACCCCGTTTGTTGAATGGTCAAGACCATGGATTCCTGCGGGGTTTCGCCATCGAAATGGTATGAGGGGTTTGAATGGATTTGAATGAATTCTTCCAAAAAAATACTTCAACATCAACCATTTTATATAATATATATCATTGCTGTGAATGGTGGTGCTATCCCCAATCAGCAATCCGCTACTAGTACCAGCACAATACCCTCCAGATCCAAATCCGCCAGGGCCTATCCGGGGGCCCTTCAGGGTCTGTGGCCAACTGAGGCAACTTGATCCCAGCGGCTGCGCAGCGCAGATTTTGAGGCGTCAGCAGTTTCAAACGCTCAAAATCAAAGCAATCAGTAGCAACCGGTACAAATCACTTTTTTTAGGGAAGATTATCAACCATGGGTTTTTTTTTGGGCCCCAAAGCGATAGGGAACATCGTTGCTTCGATTTACGAAAAGTTATGTTGTTTGGAACGTCATACTGCATCCTGTTGGCGGAACAGCTTCGCCTCTTTAAGTGACTTCTGCTCTTTTTAATTCTAGTAATATGTAGGAATAATCCCATTTCTATCCGGAATTTCGTGGAATTTCGCCAGGTTTGTGGGGTTACCTTGAAATTCTCCTGCCTCCGTAGGGCCAGCTGGCCGTTTTCCTTCCTGGAAGAGGGAGGAAAACCATCGTCATGGGTGGTAAACATCATCCCCAAATGGTCGTTGTTTATGCCCGGTGTACCGCATTAGGAAGGAGCTATCAACAGCAATAACAATAGGTGATAAACCCATAGGATATTGTTGGTAATGAATATTGTGGGTGTTATTGAGACCCAAACCCACTTCATTGGTAATGTATGGCAATGTGGCAAAACAAGAAGCATAAACCCTGCCCAAATTTTACCCCAAGGGTGGGATCCAAACCCTCCCAATTGGAGGTTTATCATCGAGTTTGCCACACTACCAGCAGGAACTAGTAAGATCCAACATAGACTCTCCTAAGCACCATCAGAAACTGACATATAGCAACCCCAAAGAAGATAGGAAAGCACGCAGGTCACCAAAATTAATCAACCGGATTTTACTGTTCCATCTTTTTCAATTTGTTTGGGGTTTTGCTAGAATATCTAGAATGTTATACTGTTCTACCCCTCCTGCCAGAACCATCAACCATGGGACAGCACTGACAGCACCATGGTTTTTCCATCGCCTGAGTTCCCAGACTTTGCATCCCAGGATGAGATGGACTGCCGCTTCCCAGCGGCCAGCAATGATGGCAGCACCCACCTTGGCATCGAGCAGGACATGCTGCAAGACCATGTGGGCCGTGTGGGCAAGACATGGATTTGGCTTCCGTGATGTTCATTGATGTTCATTCGTTGTCTGTATGATTGGAGTAATTCGAAATTAATGAACATCTTGTTCAGTACATGTTTTTTCTATGAAAACTAGGGCCTGTTGTGGTTTTGATGACTGGCCCAAGAGAAAGGGGTGATGAGTCCGGAACCCGGTGGGTCTTCACTTCCCGCGTTCCGAAACGCTGAAGTCCGAAGTAGTTCAGGAAACCTCTGCAACTCAGAAGAAGGCCCTACGACAAAGCACATCAAAATTGAAGACATGCGGATCAACATTTGATACTCTGGATGGACGAAATCCTGCACCAGCTTGGATGTTGAAACCCTATAAATCAATGGGATAAACCACCGGTCAACCGCAGGCTTTGTTCCATCAACGGCCTTTGCCAGCTGCTTGAAAGGCAAGGCCTTGTTTGATCTGCGGGTGGGTAGGGCGTCAAGTCAGATCTTAGAACTGGAAAAAGTGGTAGACACAAGAATGAAATATATAGAATGAAGATGAAGCTTCTGGTAGGGTTCATACAAACCATTTTTGATAAGAATTGGCATGCCATTTCTGATAATAAGAATTGGTATGGACATGGAATAATGGCTTTACCAGAAGATCTCAACCAGCTGAGGCAGCAGCCTAAGGCTCCTAAGCTGTCTTTGGAACCTGCATCGCAAGCCCAACTCTACATCCCCCCAGAAACAATGGTGGATGCAGGGGATCCACACATATTTGGGACCATAACATACAGCTGGAGGTGTCTTATATTAGGGGGATATCATGGATCCTCCCTCCCCGTTTCCGATGTTTCCGCAACTTGCTGTTGTTTTGCGCCTTCTGTGGCGTCGGCCGCCTGACTAGAGGAACCACGGTCAATCTCAGACATTTTCCAATTGAACATGCACAATCAACTGCGATTTTGATCTCTCTCATACACAACTATCCAATCTCCTGCGAAGTTGCCAGCTAAAGAATTTTAGAATGTATGATTTAGTGTGGAATATGATTGAATTCACAGCTGGAAGGCAAACCACATACCCAATTGTTGCTAGGTTTAAGACACCAAAGCCTCTTTAGGAAGCCACTTTAAGACATTTATGGTTTAATATGATTTGGATATGATTTTAGGATATGATTTTGACACGCTTTGAATTTGGGGTTATGATTTCGATGCGGTTTTGGATATGATTCCCTAGCCATAGGCCTAGGTTTTGGATATGATTGGAAAACACAAATCAACATTCTGACTCCTGACCCACATCAAAATCAGAATTTGACCCATATCAGAATCACATTAAAACCATATCAAAATATATTAAAATCCTCTATGCAAAGCCTTCTCACAAACAAATCACAACAACACATCATATCTGAATCATGTCAAAATCATAACAAATCTATACAAATCTGTTGAAAACCCTCCATCCATCTCCATCCTATAGAGCCTGATGTCTTAACATGTCTTAACATTAGGCATCTTTGGTCATCTTTGCTCCAAGTTTGAGCCATTCCGAGCCCTTGGAGCCTGGAAGATCTCTGCTGGGACGTTGCGGAGAACGATTCGAAATCGATTCCCACCTGGGCCGAGAGGTGCCCGCAACGGCGCAAAAACCATCAACAACAGAAACATAACTAGTGTAAAGCTTGTTTAACTCTTGCCAGGGGTCACCATTGAACATGAACATGTGATAACATGTGCCATGTACATATCATAATGTAATATAATGTATCCATCTGTCTGTTTACCCTCTGGTAATTTAAGATAGCTATTGAAAATGGCCAGTTATAGTGGATTTTCCCATTAAAAATGGTGATTTTCCATAGTTATGTTAGTTTACCAGAGGGTACATCAATTTAAATCTATCTTCAGAGTATGTCACAGTCATCTGGAACCCCACTTGTTCTGGGCCCCCTGGGCCCCCTGGCGCAGCTGACCCAAACGCAAACGATCCTTGCGATATTCCAAGGCGCAAATTCTCAGGCGTTTGTCCCAGAGCCTGCGCTGGGACAAAGGATGGATGCCCAAAAAGACCCCATTTATATGGGAAATGATGGTCAACCATTGGATGTTGATGGATTTTGGAGATTTTTATTGGTTATCCCAGTTATCCCATGTTGCCCAGTTTCACCCAGTTTCACCCAAATAATTTCGTCTGATTTATGGAATCTGACAGACCAGTTGCTATGACTATGATTAGGTTCTATATGATCTCAGAATATTTCAGTCCATTTCAGTCTAGTTTGGTAGGATGTTGATTTTCTACCTTCTTGGGGGTTGCTACGTGCCATAGTCTCTCTCCTTTCATGCCCAAATCTGTCGAGATTGTCAAGGCCTGTGCAGCACCGTACGTCGCAGTTGGTCAGCCGGCAGGCGGTGTGCCTTGGACATGGATTCTCGATGCGAATATCCGAAAATTGCCTGAGTGTGTTACAGGGTAAAATATTATTTTGTATATGTATGTGTTATATATATATACCGTATATACCTGTGTGTGCGCATTGCCATATGAAATAAACTGAAATAATATTGTATGACTAACTAACTAATTACAATTATCTCCATTGTGAATCAATTTGAGACAAACCCATTGACCATCCTTTGCCCATTCGTTGTTTAATAATCAAACCAGCAAGGAGGATAAGGAATTCAGTCCCTGGCGCAAATCTGCTGCACCGTTGCTGCCTGGTATTCGCCAAGGGCAGGGTTGCTGAAAAGACGGCAAGGAGCAACGATATGACTGGCATGGTACCAGCAGCACGGACCAAAGCGCCATTAATGGTTTGGGGCTAACTTCAAAGGCAACTATTTTCAGGGCACACCCACATCCCGGGCATCCCGTGACCTGCTGCAAAAAATCAGCAAATCAACTTAACCAACCCAGTAAGCTACTGATCTACTGTATATATATATTATATTGTATAGTTTGGAGTCAGTCATATAGCTTTCCAACCCTGGACAGTCTTTCTCGTGGCACTGCACAATCCCAGGGCCAAGCCCGCTTGTCTTTGGTTCCAGCGAAGGTGAACTGCTTGACCTTTGGAATGCAGCTCAGCAACTTGCCTCTCTTGTGCAAAATGGCGGAATTATATTGAATTATGGCACTATGAGTAGTCTGCAATATACTTCCCATAATTCCACCATAATTATGGCTATTCAATATAATTCCAATGATTTTACATTGGCTTTGTCCAGAGAAGAGCATAGCTATGCCCGGGGAGCCACACCGATCGCCCAACGCAACGGGCGATGCTGGAGACAGCTTCCCCTGTGTCGCAGTTCCTCAGGGTCGCTCGCAAATGGCGGGTTCTCAAAAAATGGAGAACCATATGGAACCAAATATAGAACCAAATATAGAACCAAATATAGAACCCTATAGGAACCATAATATAGAACCATTGTATGGAACCATATAGGAAGATATAGGAAGTATAGGCATTCAAAGCACGATTCAACATATGTGAATGGAGAAAATGACGATGAAGCATAGGGGATTGGCGTCTCCAATCTTGAGACTTACTTACCCAAATGCTTTCGCCATCTTTCGTCAGTTGCGGCTGCACTCACTGCTGGGCTTCTCGAGGTGGCCATCAGAAATGGTGCTGCGAGATGGGCATCAGCAACCTTCAGCAAGGGAGATCTCCTGTGCTGCACCGGATCCTGGTTGACTGCTGGCTGCTGCCTGTTGGCGCATCAGTCCCTTTTCCATGGTGCGACTGGACACATGTTCCGACCCATCCAGGACGCCGTTCAGCACGACATTCAGCAAGATTTGCTGACCTCGTCCTTTCATTTCCTTTTCACATGTGTGAGCTTCGAAGAATGCAGTGCTGTAGGAACAACTATGGACACGCAAGCCGAAGCAACTCTCCTACTTTTCATCTTTGCAAAAGCCTGGGGTATTCACGGGCTTGTGAGTTGGTGCTTGATCAGCAGGGGTGATAATTTCACCAGGATGAAGTCAGCCCAGATCTATATCTCTGTCGCATCAACTTCCATGCAAAGGTAAGCCACGCCATTGACAATTCTATGATATTCTATGGTTTGTTGACATGCTTCTTACTTGAACAAGCGTTCCAAGGATGCATACCTATATATCATTAGAGAATTGTACTCATGGCTGCGCCAAGTTATGATATCTTATTTTTAGCTCTTGATGCTTACCGTCCACCGCTAGAAACAACTTTGAGCAGTCCAAAGAGGCAACCAACCACTGGATCCACTGGGCAGCCAGTTGACGAAACTGAATCAGGATCTTGGTGGAGCTGTGGAGCACAACTTTGATCTGAACGGCCGGGCTGCCGGGCTCTTTGTATAGTCGGAAGTAGAGATAATCAGGCCGGTCCTGTGCCAATCCGACCGCCGTTTTCTGAGCTCTGCTGAAGAAATCGGGCTTCCCACTGACCAATTTTCCACTGTTAACTCATCCCAAAGCGTCTGCATGGGCCTTCAGCAGCCCAAATGGACGCGAAAAATATGCGTTTGAAACAACCCAGCCATGAAGATTTTGGTTGGACAACCCCCAGCCAGAACATGCCAGAGACACTTGTGGTTTTCCGGTCATTCAATGCGGCATGTCTATCGCTCACCCCAGGCTGCACCTTTGGCCAGCCCTCTCGCCGGATGGTACCGAAAGCAGAGGCTCCTGAAAGAGAAACCATAGCACGAGGCCCATGTGAGGCTGATTAGACCCTGGAAGTTGGCGGAACTCCCGCCCATACATCAAAACGTTCACATTGGTGCTGTAGCTCTCTTCATTCATTCATGATCCCAAAAATATACCCTACCAAATCATTGTGTCCTGATGAATTTGTGGTAAATAGAGAAAGAATCGAATACCTAATAATATATATATAGATATACATATAAGATCAGGAGTGAAGCAAAAGCATCTTTTTTGTGGAAACTTTACATGAGGCAAGATCTCAAGGGTCTACAGCAAAAAATCAAAAAGGTCAGTGTCGCAAGTCCACTGGTCCCCTGCCAGGTGGACCCTTTAGGCTTGGGTACTATGGACCTTTAGTATCCTTTAGTAGTTGAAGGTATGACATGATATCATCCAAAAAATGCCAAACGCCGGGAATTCACCTTCTTCTGAGGCCTTTTTGCCTGGCGCATCTGGATGGTCCCCATCCAAAGTGGGGGACATGCTCGCTGTGTCCGGAGCAGCTGGGCACGGGAATTCCACCCGATTGCCAGGTCATGATGGTTGCCATATGCCCAGTTGAGATCGATGAACGCCGAAATAGTCTCTGAGAGACTTGGCTTCGGGCAATCTGATCCATAGGAAATCCCCATGTCTGTGCTGTGCAAATGATATATAACATCTATATACATACACATTAACGGTGGGTGTTCCATTGCCAGATTAGATTATCATATGTTAGGGTGGCATTTTTTCCATCATTTGCATGATTTGCCCAATGGACTCCGCCGCTCTGACCTCCGCCCTTTTCTCCCTTCTTCTTGCCTTTGCCTGTCACCGAATGACAGGCCCATCACTTCCAGCTCATGTCGGCTTTCTCTTTTGAAAACATCTTGGAATTTGAGGATCAAATGGGCTTGGTGAGACCCTCAGGAAATGTGTGACCAACAGGCAATGCATCTCTCCATTCTTTGATATGATTCTCTCTCTCTCTCTGTCTCTCTCTCTCTCTCTCTCTCTCCATCGCCTTCATATCATATTTATTCATATTTCATATTATTTACTGGTTTTACCACCGTAATGGCATTTTTTGGACACCAGCCAGCCAGGCCTTTCTTATCTTTGCCGCCTTTTCCCTTCCCTTTCCGGCCCTTGGCACCATCGCCGGTGCCTTGCCTCAGTCTTTTGAGGACATACCAATCGACAATTTGGGCCTGCTATTGGATAACATGATAACATGATAACAATGATATATATATATATATAAATTCCTACTGTACTTGAATGATGTAGAATATTGTACATCATGACTGCCAAACAGTTGTTTGGGGATGATTTGTTACTGGGTTTATTACATACTACATGACTTAGGAACAGGATCCGCGTAACTGGAGCGTTAGGAGCTTCCCTGAGACAAGAACTCCGAGGCAGTGGGCTCTTTGGCCTTTTTCTCTGCCTGTCCGATGATCCCGATATGTCCCGATTCTCCAATTCTACCGCTGCAGAATTTCTGGAAACCCTTGGAGGTCAAACCATCAAACAGCGCCTCGCGCATCCAGACTCGAAGCATCCGAACTCCAGAGGATTCCACCTGGTGGGGCTTTGGGCTGAGAGGAGACATGCCACTTTTGAATCTCAGATCACCATGGAGACATGGAGATAATAGAAAGAACAATTTGAAAAAATAAAAAGAACCGCGCATGAACTGCATCCTCCCTGGGGTTCAGACCGTCTCAGTGTTGAGAAAGCTGCCAAAGTGCTTCAAAATCACTTCATGTGCTTTCTTTCTTGCCTCGTATGTAGTGGCCACCAAAGACAATGAGGCTGAGGATGACATCGTTTCCAAGGCATCAAAAATCTGAACTCACCCATCAAGCCCGCCCAAGGATTCCTAGGTCTTATGTCGGTTGGTGCTGCTTCTGAATCAATTTGAGAAGACCTCACCCCAGCAGACCGGAGCATGGTTGTGCGCTGGAAACACAAGCGCATCACTGCCTCCTTCGATCCATCCTTGATGTCGGCAGCATCAAAGTCGACCTCATCACGCGCAAGGCTGCCCTGGTGGTTTGTTGCGCTTGCCCTGAGCATCTGGGCATGGCACGTAGCCGGGAGGCGTCGCTGTCACCTGGCAATTTTGGTGCACACCACGCAGAGATCGATCGATCCGTTGCCATGTCCAAGCACAAGAATTTGCTTAGAGTAATCATATCGAATCATACCAGGATATACTAGGTGGATTATAGATGATTATGATCGATAGATATCTATGTCATAGTGAAGAATTCAGCACCAAGCCAGGACACAACTTACAAGCCTCCGCCATCTCAACCTGTGTCTCGCTGCTCCTTGGCGATTGCTGCTGCAGGAAACCTGGCAGCGCAGTTGAGGCTCCGAAGTACCTCAATAAACCCCAATGTATGGCAATGTTTACTGGGAGCATGAGGTGTTATCATGTTTTATCTGGTTTTGATGAGGTTTTAAGCTGATTATAGCTATTTTAAACCATGAAACACCATTCTGCACCCATTCGGCTAATAGGGATGGCTGTGCGGTTTGGCATTTGAAGATTCTGGACACAATGATCCTTTTGAATCCTTTTGATCCCAACCACCAACAAAATGGGCAAAACTGACAGATATTTCCAAATATTTCCAATCCCAATCACCAACAAAATGGGCAAATCTTCGTATTTCGCTTTAAGATTCCAAGTTCCAGTCCACGTGCACAAAACATGCCGACCTCACCCAAGAGTTCCTTTGAGAATGTTGGACCCACAGCATCTTCCAGTTCCTGAGCTTCATCGGAGTCTCATTAGGGATCCAAAAATCTGAGACAAAAAAAGAGTGCAAAAACTCGCATCTAAGGTGTCTTTTTCCATGGGGTCCCTACCTTTTCCATGGAAAATGGATGAAATATGATGAAATCCATTGAAATCCCGCCTGCAGACCCCCAGAATCTGTAAAAATCTCAACTTTCCCTTTCCACGCCAGGCCTTTGGTCACTTGGTCCTTCGGTCCCTTGATGTCCCTTGGTCCCGCACCGTTTGGGTTTCAGCTTCGAAAGCAAAACTGGATCCCAGCGAATTTCGAGCTTCCCGGCGCCTGCACAGCGAGGTGGCGTGGGAAATCCCAACATCTCCAACTCCAAACGCAGGTCAAATCATGGACATTGTTTGTCAATATTATGATACTCACATGGTGATGATATCAAAGTATATCAAAGTGAAAAAACATGTTAACAATTGTTCACATATTATATGAAACTCATTTGGTATAAAAAAAATTGTGATGATATCAATATGAACATCACCTTAATGATCATAATCATGGATCATCATGGATCATCTATCTATCCATATCTATCCACATTTCTGTGCTGGGCCACCCCAACTCTTCAGCATCCCTCTTTAGCTCAGCCGCCACGGCGCCCGGAGTGATGAGCTCCGTCAGATGCAGTTCCACCTGAAGGGACGATGGCCATTTGGAGGATTTGGCCATCGACAAATGGGAATTCGCCACCAAGAATGGGGATTTAAGCAGCAAAAAAATGCAGACAGGTTGATTTTAAGCAACAAAGACAAAGATTTCACCAGAAACAAGTCATGAACTATGGTAACTATGGGACTTTAACACCCAAAGTTGGGATTTACCTCAGAAACATGAGGACTTTATTTGCAAATAGGAAGGTCTGTCCAAATAATAAGCTGAATCTAACAAGAAACATGTCGAGCAAAGCACATGTAAAACAACGCTATACATCATTTCAAAGGCAGCAAGTAGTCAGAGATTAATCAACAACCATGTGGGTCAACCAAGCTAAAAGTGGATTCACCTCGCAAAGATGTGGACTTGAGCTGATGACGCACACCGTGAAGATAATCTGAGAACCAGCCCCCCAAATCTGCAGGACATACGACATATCTAAGGGGCCCATAACATCCCGTAACTACACACTTTCACCATGGCCGATGTAATCAACACACAGCGAAGCAAACACATTTGATTCATTTGATTCATTTGATCATGATATGATGATTGATCATATTTGCCGTTCTCAGGTGCTCACGCCGTCTAGGTCAACTTCATGAACGTGGAAATCCTGTGGGTCCGGCAGAGATTTGAGACAGGTCGCAACATTCCAAACTTGGAGTCGCAACCCCAAATGATCTGAAGGGAAACTCGATGAAATAGCGGTCACTCAATTTGAACATGTCAATTCTTCGTGATACGAGCTATGTTGATTCCATTTTGGGGGTTGTACCTGCTATGGCCATTTCAGATACCCAATTTGGAGGTACCTGCCAGGTATAAGGTCTATGTAAGGCCTATTTAATGGAATATCCCCATACAATATATAGGTACCTGAATAGGCCATTGAACTAATGATCGACCCACGTTTGGTGAGACGTATACATAAGTATTGAGTATAGGTTGGGTTTGACCCCAAAAGTCACCATTGCGTTCTGTTGATGTGAGGCCTGCCAGCGCGTCTTGAAGTGTCCTGGCACCAATGCAGTGTGCATTGAGGATGTCATATGACATAGCAGGATATGACATCGCGAAACACGGTCCTGGAAATCCAGGAATATCTGGGCAAAGATGTTCGGAAATTCCCACCTTCAAGTCTGGTCAGAATTGAATTGTCAAAGAAACGCAATGTGAAGGTAGTTATTCAGATCTACCAGCAAAATCATCGGCATGCAAAACGCTGCTACACTTCTGACTTCACTGGACTGCCACATCCTCCAATCCGACCAATCCGGCCCGAAGCAGTGGTGAGAACCTCTTCTTCATCTGCATGTTGTGGCAGGAACGAAGCAGAATGCATAGAGGAGGTAAAGGTCTCAAAAAATCGCTGAAAACGTTGCCGTACTGAAGGGCTTGGTGGTATTGCATGGAGCACTTGTATATCAAAGTTCGGGTAGTAACTGGCTTTTAGGGACTCGCAAGACCAATTGATTAACATTGCTCATATGGCCAACTTTGAGCCTGTCGCCTGCATGGCAGAACTCAACAGTGGTACATATAGTGGTATTGACGCGATGTCCAGAATGGCTCAGAATCGGCTTAGAGCAGCTTAGAGTCCTCCCGCGCCTTTGTTTGTCATTTGGCAACTGCAACTGTTCTGTGATGCACCTCTGACATCTGACACAATCAATGATTCAGCCTGACTGCATCCACTGCCCTTGGCCCAATAGTGGGCATAGTGACGCTTCATGCTGCGTTGAACGTATTGATATGTGTCTCTCTCTCTCTCTCTCTCCATATATCCATGTGTAGGTATGTACTGTGTATATATATATATATGTATTTATATGCGTGCGTGTGTGTGTATGTGTACATGTTTGTGGTCATAATTATATGTCACACACACATATATATATATATATTAATAGTCACATACATATATGTACACGCGTATGTCTGTACGTGTATATCTTTCTCTCTCAATCCCAAGATCAAAGTGTGGGCTGATGCAAGCAAGCGGAGCTCTCAGCACCTTAAGATTATTGAAGGCCACTCAGTTGGTGAAGGCCAGAAAACTCGAAATCGCGTGCATGTGTTGATACTTGTTTGATCCTGCAGCTTCCCAGCACGGGAATACTCAGGAAAAGTAGGACAATTTGCCCTTGTTGTCATTCAGCAGGTCCAGCTGTGTGGGTGTCAACTTCTGCTGACATTCCGTCCATGAAGTCTGGCTGGATTGCTGCAGTTTCAAAAAGGCCTGGATTGCAGATTGCACCTCTTTTCTCGCAAGCTCTTGGATGCCGGGCCTTCCTGGTAGATGTGAAAGCTAGCCACAATCTGTTGTCATGTTCAGCAGTGTACCATCATCAAACCCATCAACAGGCACCTTTCACTAGATAAAGATATTATTATATCATGATATATTTTACTTTTTACGTATAACACAGAATAGATTCAAGTAGAGTAGATCCAAGCAGGTCCAAGTAATATATGCTAATTGTATCTAATTGTGCCATAATGCAACACCTGTCCTGGTCCAAGTCCAGAAACTGTTACACAAAAAAGATGCAAAAACTAAATACATCGCCCAGCTTCCAGTCTTGCCATAGGGTGCCACGGCTTGAATCGCCTGCCCAGACCATCGTGGCACTCCACAGTCAGCTGCCGCCAGCAACATGCAGGCCATGGCACTCACAGCCCGGCAAAATGTCACAGCTTCATCGGCTTCAACGGCATCTGTGGCTTTGCGCGTGGCTGGACCTGCCAAGACTTTCAGATTCTTCAGCTTGACCACCAGTTCAGCTTCTGCTTCCAGGGTTAGGAAGCTTGCCACTGAACTTCGCGCAGCTGTTCGAATTTCAGGCTTGGCTAATCCCAGAGCCCTCTCGGCTGCTAGGCTCATCTCGCGGTAGAGCCCTGAGGATCCATCGCCACCTGTGAGCAGAATGAAGAAATTGGCCACAATTGCTGGCTTGAGGCCTGCAGAAAAAGCCTTTTCCAGCTCCTTTTCTATGGCACCTTCACATAGCAAAGGCTGCAGTGCCCGTACCATCGGCAATTTGCTCCAAAGCTTGGGCTCTTCTAAGGTTGGGGCGACTGGGTGTGCGCAGCAACACAGAGACATAGCATGGGGTGCAATTGCCCGCAGTTCAAAGTCTCCGTGTGCCGCAGCAGCAGCAATGAATTGCATCCAATCATCTGCAGAAGCTTGAAGATGATGTGAGCTCATTCGGTTCAGCGATGAATGCAGCAACAAGTACAGCAAGCCTGAACTCTCGACCACATGTTTGGGTCTGGCACCATCCTCTGCCGTGTTGTTGACGTGTGCTGCGTTGTCAGCCCGCAACAGCCCACTGAGTCTGCGGGCTTCTGTGGCAAACCACCGTTCCAGCGATGTACCAACGCGAACCAACCCCGCGGCCGAGGATGGGCCCAGTGCTTGAGAAGCATGAGATGCTGCCTCAACGATGAAGTAGAGACCTGCAGGTTTGATAACGATACCTTGGCCCAAATTGCCTTTGGATCACAAGATCCTGTACGACTCCTTTCCAAAAACATTCAAACATTATTCAAACATATATTCAAACCTTGCACTTTTGCCGGGCCTCTTGCAACCTCTTCTCGCAATTGTTTGTACGGATGGCCAAGTCCTAACTCCAAAGTTTCCACCAACTTCTTGCAGAACTCCTCACTAGCGGCCATGGTCTTGATGGCTGACGGCTCAATCAACAGTGACATCAGCAGCCGCAGTCGCTTGAATGAATCAAAGGATGAGCCTTCCTTGGGGCTGTCTGAGGCATCTGCTGAGCTTTCATAGTCAAATTTGATCGGGGGAAGCGTGCAGCTCAAGGAGTTACATTCCAACTCCCCATCGCCACACAGGACGAAATTGAAGAGTGGAACCAGGAACTGCACGTCCTTCGAACCCAGATGAGACTCCAGCATTGAAATCCCGATCACTTTCTCTCAAATAATCGGATCATCCCGGTCCCAACACCTACAAAATACAGTACCAACTCATGTCATGGGAAGATTGTGGGATGCCCCCCGCCCGTCCTCTTCCACTGCATGTCTGGAGAACATTGCTGCCAGCTTCGGTCTCTTACAGCCGGTGACCATGAAACGCACCGCATCGCACCAGCCGCCCAGCCGTTCCTCCGAGGATTGCTGCAGCCTGGCTCCAGGTTAGGGGATCAGAAAACATGGTAATAACATGGGTCTTAACTTGTTGATTTACATTACTGTGGGTCAAAACCCTGGTACCCTGGTAAACACCAAAATACATGGCATTCCTCACAAACATGGTTATAGTCGGTTTTGACCCATCCCCACATGTTTGACATTTGTTCATGTTCGAAACATCTTCAAAATAAATGGGGTTTTTACCCTCATCCAAGAAACACCGAGAGGAGCCAGGGCCGAAAGGCTGTCCACAACCGATCCTTGGCTGGAATTGTATGATGATTTGCCACATTCATCCTACATCCATGTTTCCAACAGTTGGGGTAGATACTGGGGTAGGTTTTATCCATTGATCTTTTACGGGACCAGCCAGGACGAACAACCACCTCATAAGAACGAGCAACAGCAACACAGACCCCACAGGAACGCCAAACCAACCAACAAGCAAGACTGATTTCGACAAAATGGGACAAATTATATAACCACCTCCAAGTTGGGTCTGATACTTAAAATGCTTAAACACATTGTCCAATGGTCCAAAACTCTTAAGTGAATCTTATGTTCTTTTGCCGTTTTGTGGCCATCCATGAGTCGTCCCTGAATACGGGGTAAACACCGCGTTCCTTGGATGGTTCAAACCCATATTTTGGTGGCAGCCATCAGTCTTAGTGTGTGATGCTTAGAAGTTTAACGCTCCATGGCCCCGCAAATGAAGGCTTAAATTGATTTAAATTATTTAACTATTTGTATACATATATCTAAATATAACACACACACACACACACATATATATATATATACATATGTTTTTGCCACAGCATCCAATCAAAATGCCAAGACTGACATCCGTGGCCTTGGCTCATTTCCCATGTCAGGAACCTTTGATGTTCACTTGCATCAGCCATGCCACGGAGGTGAAAAGCGTCTGTGCGTTCTGGGTCAGGAGACCTCTTGAGAATTCTTGGGACGGGATCAGGAGATCCATTAGTTGTGGCTCCCTACCAACATTGGTAGCGGAGCTGGTCCGTAGAAAAAAACCAGCAGGAGCTTTCTCAGCCTTAGGAAAGACAAAGGTGAGCACAGCATCCAATGAGTCATCATGCAGATTCCTCTGATCAGGGTGGAAATGTGAGATGTTTCAGTGGCGAGGCGGAAGACAAAGAGTATCGCCGTTGGAAACTCTGGTTGGTGAATAAGTTTGCTACTCTGGATAAGCTGCCCATAGAAGCAAGAGGTCCACACTTTTTTACACTGTTGAAAGCCAAGGGATTAGAAACAGTCGAACATCTGGAGCACCAAAGGCAGGTGGAGAGGACACTTTGCTGAAGTTGCTGGACAGGCGTTTTCCTCAGCAAGATGACACCGATGAGCTTGCCGAGGTGTTGAAGGAAGTGTTCAGCCTCTATTACAAGGAGGGTGAAAGTCTTCGACAGTGGAGTAGCCGTGCCTCAGAAGTGTCTGACAAGTATGAGCGCAAAGGCAATGTGAAGATGCCAGAAGAAGCCAGAGGCTTCATGCTGCTGAAATGGAGTGGCCTCAATGAGGAACAGCAGGCCGTAGTCAAAGGCCGATCGATGGGAGTGTCGCGCGGTGACGAAATCAGTCGTGCCATGCGAAGCTGCTATCTTGATTTTGTCAACAATCGCAAGAAGGCAGCCGCTCTTGTTCAGGATGGTTTTCTGGATTCTGCAACTGCTTCATCTGAACATGACGAAGTCACTGGATTTGATGATGTTGAGTGGTTCATAGCTGAGTATGTTAAGACAGAACCTGAGGACGAACCCGAATATCCTGAAGAGGAAGTAGCAGAGGTTCTTGCCACTTGCCACTACCTCGAAAGATAAACGTGCTGAAATCAGCCGTCTGCAGAAAGCCCGTTGCCTTGACCAGGCAAAGGATGTTCGTCGCTCCTTCAGAGTGGAAATTGAAGACATGAAACGAAACCAGCAACATGGAAGCCCTTTTAACTTCCAAGGGCCGTGGGATCGACGTTGGCAGCTGAATCTCAAGCTATGGTGTCAGCAACTGGCACATTGGAGTGGGCATCCCTCGTTTGGGCAGAGGCCCTACATGGAATGATGGAATTGGTGATGTTCGAAATTATTTGAAGCATTTGCAAGCAAGACCTTCGGTTATCATCACTGGCTGTGAAAGTTTGTATGATCATCTGATTTGCAGCGACTTCTCCAACTTCAATTGAGGACCGTCGTACATCAGTAGACATCGTCATTCTGCGTCAAAGCCTTGAGCGTTTGAAGGGTGCGATGGGTCCCAACCAATCGTATGCTGGCTGACTCCTTAGCCAAGAATGCCGGAGATCCAGCTGACCTTTTGCGCGCATGTAGCCGTCAGTGCACATACCAAGTGTCCCCGGAGCAAACAGTGTTGCAGCTTCAAGCCGATGAGAGATAGAGAAAAATCTAAGCCAGATCTAGTAGTTAATAGTGGTTTCCGAACATGGCCTGATACATATTTTTTTCGTATAGTTTCCTTTAGGCTCGTGATCCATGACCTAAAGACGTTTTGCAGTGTGAGGGAACTGATATGTAACTTGTCAGGATCAATGACCCATGCATGTTTCTGAAGTGGGAACGCACAGAAACATCCATGTTCAAGATCGCCCCTGTGTGACGCACTAGCTTTGTCGTGCGTTCATCATGATGCCTGTTGACCAGCCCCTTTCATCCAGTGAGAAGTTGATGCTCCACAACCTCCTTGCTCGTGCACGAGTGACTGAGGAAGAGCCTGATGCTGCCACTCTCAATAGCTTTGATTTCATCGAAGAGGACCTTCAAGCTATGAATGATGCGTCCAAGCGTCGCATGAGTGAGCCAGCTGAAGGTGATGGCCATCGCCGCGTTTATACTCCAGAGCCCATTGCCGAAGTTTTGGCTTATACCGCCCGTGGAAAGCCCGGGGTGGATTCCATGAAGTCTTGGGGAGGCTCGTCATTCAGTTTGGTAAGTTCATTGCCGAGAAGGGCAGTGTGGAGGTGAGCTTTCAAGAAGCCTATGAATCTGGATCTCATGAAGACATCCGTTATGTCCGTGGGCCAAGGGTCAGGCAGAATCCGCCAGTGGCGGTCATTTGCTGGCTTTTGCGCAGTACATCATCGTGCGTGATGCGCAGCAGAGCTCCAGTGGTCTGATGCCAGTGATTCCTGGCACCAGTGTGACCCGCCGTCTGAAGTGAGCGATCTATGACTGGATGAGCACAGAGTCTCGTTGGCTGTGGTACACTCACGGGTTGAGTCCAAGTGATGCAAATTTTCTATGACAAGCTGGACGCTTGCCGACGTCGTTATTCTAGATAGTTTTTGGATGTTTTTGCCACAGCATCCCATCCATATGCCAAGCCTGACATCTGCGGCCTTGGCTCATTTCCCACGTCAGGAACCTTTGATGTTCACTTGCATCAGCCATGCCACAGAGGTAAAAAGCGTCCGTGCGTTCTGGGTCAGGGGACCTCTTGGGAATTCTTGGGACGGGATCAGGAGATCCATTGGTTGTTGCTTCCTACCAACATATACATATATATAATATATAATATGTATATATATATGATATTTTATGATATTCATACAAATCCCATGAAAATTCATCCAAGGTTCCCTGAGCTCCTTATCCTCCGCTTTCCGCACCGCCCGCAGCCCCCCTGCGGCCAGTTCCGCAAAGGCGGCTTGGAACTCTGCCTCCGCCACCGGCTGCGAAGCCAGCTGCTCGGCGCCCTGGCGGAGCAGCTCCAGCAACGCCTCTGGGGAGACCTGACGATGGAAGATTTGCAGTTTTTTGGTCGGTTTTCATGCATTTGTTTTTTTCAACGTTTTTTTGTAAACAAACAGGTGTTTGAGGTGTTTTTTAAGAGTTTCTGAAGTGTTTTTAAGAGCTTTTGGGGTGTGTTTTTGGTGTGTGTGTGTGTTTTCCCTGATGGTGATGATATAGTAATTGTTGATAATTGTTGGTGATTTTAATCTTATTGTGATTTATGATGCTTTATGGTGTTTCAATGTTTATGATGAATCTATGCCGGGGTTGTACTGGGTCGATAATTTGGATTCATGGTAAGGGATGTTCTTTTTAGAATGGTGATTCTTTGCCCTAAAAACTGTTGGGTGATGATGTTGGGTGATTTTCTGTTTGTGTGGTGGATGTTTATTTTGATGGGTGGATTTGAGCGTTTTGTTTTTTTTTGCGAAGGAAACGTGCTGTCTTTTGCCAGAAAAAGAGGTCATCCGGTGATTTACGATGGATGTTGGATTTGTTATGGGTTGATTCACTGGATGGATGTGCTGGAAAACATCATACCTATATGGCCTTAAAAAATGGATAGTCCATGAATCAGTTGACTTGTGGATTCACGTTGGTTTTATGATGGATTTCTGGTGAATTTATGGTATATAACCAGCAGGTGGCTGCCCTTTCCGACTGGCAGATTTATATGGTGGTTGGGGCCAGGTGAATGAATATAATATAAGGTTACACTATCATCATGCGGGCTGATGCAAGGATTTCAGATGATTTCAGACTATCTTAAGACTGATTGATATATGTAATATATATAATATGATATATATATATATATATGTATGTGTGTGTGATATATCCGAATCATTCCAAAACCATGTCTCCCTGCCTCCACATTCCAGTATGTTGGTGCGTGTTTCTATGAACACCATTGCTTGTGAGTGGAAGAATGTGAGTGTGAACGTGTAGTTACGGGCAAACATGCAGGTATCTGCATGTGTCTACGTGACAGAAATACAGCATCTAAACATTAAAAGATTAATATGTAGATGAATACATTCGCCCAGTCGATTCATCCGCAAATGTCCATCTAAAGATTCAGGGAACAGATCGAGTCCAAACAAAAAACATGGCCATCGCCGTTCATCCCGATTCATCCCGATTCACGGCTGCCGGGACCTGGGACTTGAGGAATTTCACATAGCTCTGCCAGAACAAAACGTTTCGAATGGAGAAGGATCGGGATGATCTCCTTAGCCAAATCCGGGGCCAAACATCGAAGAAGCCACTGCTGGTCATGACCTCAGTCATGAAGGACCAGGGGGGCGGATGGACCGATGGATTTAGCCCATGAAATGACCATTTCGAAGGGAGAAAAAAAGAAAGAACATATGTCATATGTATATATATGTTATCAAATGTATATGAACATGTATGAACATGTACTGGTTGAAGATAAAATTAGGTGAGTTTCCGTAAATTTTCAGACAAAGCCATATCGGGAAAAATGTAGGATAGTACTAGGATAGTAGGATAGTCACATTTCGTTGTCTCGTGGACACGTCCCATGATCTTCTGAAAATTCCTCCCACATTTCGGTAGAGTCACATTCACTGGATCTCTGGTTGGCTCACTCTTCTGTCCCATTTGGTCATCTGCAGTGGCCATCAAATCCTCATGGTGGAGCGGTGGCATGACCTTCGCGTCGGCAGAATCACAGCTGTCATGCTGATTTCAAGTGTCAAGTGTTACCCACAGCCAGCATTCCAAAGACAATGGAGATACTAGTAAATGGAATGCTTCATCCCACTCAAGCTCAGAATAATCACAGGCAAAATAAGCGATTCAGGCCTGCAACAAGTTCTGGAAGAAGGAGCTTTGAGCAATTTTCAGCTCTGCCAGATGCGTGCTCTTCAGAATCTGTGTGGGTTCAGAGGACCGCTTCAACATCAACAGCAAGCCGTGCACAGCCAGCAAATGAAGCCCAGGTTGACCCTTGGGTTCGATGCACTTCACCAACCATCTGCCCCACTTCATCCAAACCTCGCGCACCTGAGCTTCTGGTCATGGGGTTCATAGCCACGCTCCCCAACTACACTGGTTGCCAAACTATCCCCCCAGAAAAAAAAAACGGCGAACTTCCAAACTTCCTCATGGTTCGAATTAAAAACCACGCATTTATGCTTCGACTATGTAGCATCCCAAATTCCCAAATCTTCCACGCCTCAGCTTCCAGGGATGCCTCCAAATCGGGTGGGGAACCAGTGGGCCCAAGGGAGTTCAACAAGGCCAAGCTCATGGTGGTCGCCATGATCTGCGCCCTCCAGTGACAATCTGCGCGGTCACAAAGGTCCAACGCTTGGGACACGGTACCTGGCCAAAGCCAAAGAAAGCCTCACTTTTCATTGGGTGGTTACCCTCTGGTAATTAAACATAGCTATTGAAAATCACCATTTATAGTGGATTTTCCTATTAAAAATGGTGATTTTCCATAGCTACGTTAAATTACCAGAGGGTACCCTTAAGATCCCTTAAGATAGTGATAGCCTGTGATAGACTATACTATAATGATCTATACTGAATTATAATGATCTATAATGTACGATGCTACATTACATTACTATATATTACTATGCTACTAAAATTGGAAACCCCCTATTAAGAACCTGGGTGGTTGTTAATCTGGAGATGACATTCCTCTAATTATATTACTTTCCTGATGGCTATGAGCCACTTTTATTGGAGTTCCATCACTATCTCCGGCACTATCACAGACAACCATCATATTTCAGTGGCACAACAGCTGGTTGTGCCCCCAATGCCCTCAATGCCGACTCAGTTGCGAATGGCGCGAATTCCCTGCGGCAGCTTCCCCCTCTCCGCATCCCCGTCGTTCTCCGAGTGAAACTCGTCTTGCAGGGACGGCACCGTGCACGTTCCAGGCCGCGTGGCAGCCCAACATTGAATCTCCCGGCAATCCAGCCAGTGCCTGAGAGGGATGGGGCAGCAAGGGATGGCAGGGGCCATCCCTTTAGGCCCCAAACCTCCAAGCACCGTTATGGTATGTTATGGTCCATCCATATGCATTCTGATGTAGTTGAGGGATTAAATTTGACAACAAAGGCTGAACCACTCTGCCAACTATTTGACATATGTTCTATCTCCAGCGCCAGCAAAGTCCCTCTCCCACTATTACCTCTGAGCTGGCAATGACTGGAAACTCATCCTGGTTTCATTTAGGGTTTCTTTAGGCTTTCATTTAGGGTGTCTTTCGGGTTTCTTTAGGGTTTCTTTTAGGTTAATTTATGGTTTCTTTAGGGTTCATTGAGGGTTTCATGTAGGGGGTTCTTATCAGGAGTTCTTATCAGGAATTCTTTAAGGTTTCTTCGGGTTTCACCTAGGGTCTATAGGGTTTCATTTGGGATACCAACAGGAGAGAATAAAGCAAAAGAAAAGAAAAAAACAAAGAGGTAGTAAAGACAGGAAGCAGAGAAGCAGAGGAGCAGAAAGATCAGGAAGTAGAGCAGCAAAACACATGACTGAAGAAAAGACAAAGGTAGAATAGTAGAAGTAGAAAGGCACAGAAGCACAAAAGCAGAGAAGCAGAGAAGCAGAAAAGAAAAGCAGCAGGTAAAGCAGAGAAGCAGGAAAAGCAAAAAGCAGGAAAAGCAAAACGCAGAGAAGCAGAAAAGCAGAAAAGCAGAGAAGTAGACAAGCAGAGAAGCAGGAAAGCAAAAAGCAGGAAAAGCAAAACGCAGAGAAGCAGAAAAGCAGAAAAGCAGAGAAGTAGACAAGCAGAGAAGCAGGAAAGCAAAAAACAGAGAAGCAAAGAGCAGAAAAGCAGTAAGCAGAGAAGCAGGAAAGCATGGAACCAGGAACCCCCCAAAAAAACAAAACCAGCCGCGAGAAAAAAATGAGATAAATAAATAGCCCTCCCTGGCCTCAAGGCACCTATGAGTTTGGCCACGGTGTTGGGCTTCACTTCGCAGCGCTTGGTGTCCCCTACCTGGCCTTGCCCCACGCGCGTGGCCGCATAGATGGCCTCGCATAAGTCGTAGCCCAATTTGGCGGCATCATCCATGCCTTGGTAGCTGAAAATGCGGAAAGGTATGAAAAGCGGTAGTCACTACCCGGTAGTCAAAACGGGTCAGCCATCTCTCTGTCTCTCTCTCTGTCTGCGATTTCCGGGTCTCGACAGGTGCCTTCTCAACCTGCCAGCACTTCGCAAGTGCTTTGCAAGTGCTTCGCATATCTCACCAGTCCCGTGCTGAGGCAGGTGCCACGGCGCCAAACGCCCCAAACCAAGCCTTGAATGCCTCCAGCCAGTGATGCAGCCAGGCCTGAGAGTGCATCATTCAATCGCTGCTGTTCCTTGTCCGCAGCATCACCTCAGGGCCGTTCCAGCTGATCTTTTTGGGACAGGCTTCGGTACTGGTAGTGATCAAAAGGTATGAAAAGCTGGTCTTATTGGAGCTCAGGGTGGTTTTTGAGTCCGAAATGGGCCTGTGTTAATGTGCATTATTTATCTCAATACATCTTTTTTTCATTTTGTGTCCTATAAAACGTGAATGGTGGGCTGCTAAGCTGCTAAGCCAAACCTTCAACCTGTTCCGGGCCTATGAGCGCAGCACACCGCAGGATTGCATTGGTTTCTTTTGCCAGCGCGGGCAGGAGCACATCACGGATCAACGGCCAGCGACAGCCTTGATGGTACTGAACGGCCATGGCCACCTTGGGAAATCTGTTGCAAATACCCGGCCTGGTAAACGTTTACATAAGTATGGAAAATCACCATGTTTAATGGGAAAACTCACTATTTCTATGGCCATTTTAAAAATAGCTATGTAACAAATTACCAGAGGGTAATAGGCAAGTACATGAATAAATGAATGAATCAATGTAACGCTGTCACCTTCTCGGATAGTGTGTCAAAAAATCCCTATAATTTGTTGTTGATTGTTTTTGGAGTCCCCCCTACATCGTTCTGCACCTAACGATGGATTCTGAACAAAACCTCTTGGTCGTCCTACAAATAGTTATATATGTGGTAGCTATATGTTATATGTGTCTACACTGCCCTAGATCAATAACTCCACCGTTTTTTTTTGGCGGTTTCAACCCCCTGAAAAATAACTTCTCTTCAGCAGACAGCATGAGGGCAGTGGAAACAACCCTGCTGCTCCTGAAACATATTCGGCACTTCGATGCACTTAGGATCATCCTAAATGATCCAAATTAGAGCAATAGGGTTGAACATCAAACATGTCAATGATGTGCGACACCAACTAAACATAACTAAACTAAATGATCCACACTTTTTATCACCACTGGCCAAACAGATCAAACAGGCCGACCATGTCATCATGTTTCGCCACGGCCATGGCATGCCAGTACTGCCGTGTGGCTGTCTCCATGGCTCGCGAGCGCACTGCGGAGAATCCGCTGCTGAAGATCTGCTTGGTGAGCTCTTCGATGAGCCTCGTCAGAAGGTGAAGCGGAAGGTCCCCATAACGGCCCCAGGGACACGATTTGTACCGATAACGTCCGATAACCATGATGGGATATATATGGATATATGGTGATATATGATATGTATGCAGATGTATATATATGTATATATATGTATATATGCATAATAAATAATAAATCATAATAACATTGCATAACCAAAGTATGGGAATGTGTTCTGGGACATGTTGTATGCGATATACAGCCAACAATATGCTCCCTTGGTCTCATTCCATGGAGGATGCTGCCCATTCCATGGTGATTTGGACTGTACAACATAGGTAGGGATCTGAAAAATTTATCGCTCACGTCTCACGTTCATTGATGACTTGCCACTTGCAATTGCATGCAATTGCTATGGCTAACCCATGCTTGACCCATGATAATTACCCACATCTATATTCACATGCATGTTTTGTTCTTGAACATCTGTCTCTGTGTGTGTGTGCATCTATGTGCATCTCGCTCCATATCTATCTACATATTATATATCCGATTATCCGTCTGTTCGTCTTGTCTTACTTTCCCTCTTTCTTTCCTGTCTTACTTTCCAATCTTCTATCTATCCATCTTCCTTTGTTCTTTCTACACTCTTTTTAACAGCAGCTTAATGGTTGAAGAGAAGGCTGGTCTTTCTGGGTATTTGTTCCGGGGTAGGCGAGTTATATACTTGCCGCAAACATCCTCAAATTCTAACTCTAACGGTGCCTGCCTACGAATTTGGTGTTTCTGCCAGTTGGGATGATTCTTCCATTGGAATCATAGGCGCAGTGTGAATCAAAAAGAGCGACATGTAGTAACACAAGCATTGCCCTAATGGGCTTAAGGAATCTTAAGGATGTGTAAGGGATCACATGCCAGATATGCCAGGAATACTGCTGACTTCAGAAACCACGCAGTACTTCTCTATAGATAGATGATAGATGATGATGGATGCGCTTGGAGGACAAGCGAAGCCCCTTCCAAAGCTATTCACTAAATTGGGGTCGAAATGATTCAGTGATGACTGTGGTAGTCCTACTCATGACATCTCATGACTGCACACTGGCGATCGCCGTCCCATCCGTAAAATCCGTCACACAAGATTTTCGCAATTCAAAAGCCATTAACGATTGTAAGATTTTTTAAAGATATCTTAATGATTTGATGTGCCAAGATGTGCCCCCATGTGAGCCGAACACCGGACATAGCCGCACCGAAACAGGGCCAGCAACTCCCTGCGTCTTCCCTGGTATCGGTGCCCTCCACGCCGCTCGTGCACCCGGTTCTCCATCGTATCAGCAACCCGCTCCACCCACCAGACGCGCGGCAAGTCGCGCCAGCGCGAATGCGTGTGGAGCATCTCCAATGATGTGGACTGCAACGCCAAGCCCGCCGCGTGCTTCTCAACATGCCTCCAGTGAGGTATGTGAACAGGGCATAAAAGGGCTGCCTAGGATGGAGAAAACTGGTGAGAGCCTAGCTTGAGTAGATAAGAATCGAAAATTGGAACAAACAACTAGGGATATCATACCAAATAGATCCTAAAATTAGCTGTACACCTCAACACTAAATATGACTAAATAGCATTCGCCTCCTTGCAAGGAAGCTATCAATGTTCATCAATCTTAAAAAGTATGCAGAGGGAGGACGGCCGCGTCGTGCTGGATACGGGTGAAGATGCAGTCGCAATCCTTTTACATAGTGTGAAGAACCAAACCGTAGTCCCCCTAATCGCATAGAAGGATTAGCGGGAACACCATAAGAAATAAAAGCCAAACAAGCAAGTCGCCTCAAGCTGGGGAACAGCCTCAAGCTGCTGGGGTGCGTGTCACTGAAGGCCGCTATCAGCTCTGCAACACATTTCAACAGCTTCCTCATCACACGGGACACGTCGATTGGATCCAGTTTGCCACTGGTGGGTGCTACCGAGCCATACTGTTCCTGAGCAGCCAGAATCTTGAAGGCAGACAGAAGCACAGTAGACAGCCAGTCGAAAATGACCTTGGCTGTATCACCTGCAATCTTCAAATTGCTCGGAAGCTGGCGCAGTTTCAACTCTTCATTGCTCCGCTCATCAGGCCACAGGTCACAGGTACCTCTCAGAATTTGCATGGCCAATCGGATCCCCAGTACTGCACCGTGCGCCAACTTCTTCTTGCTGGGAAGATTGCTGGAAAGCCCCGCCAGCCATGTAGTGGAAGCCCCAGCAGTGTCCAGAGATGGAATGACCATTCCCATGGTGGCGGTCAGCATCTCAGCCACCTGAAGGAGGACGCCAAAGACCAAATCTCTGGCCCATGCGACCTGAAAGATCAGGTTGGGCTGGAGCGAGGCACTTAGGCACTTGAAAAACACCCAACGTACAACATGCAAATCATCATGCAAAAGCGAGTGAAGCTGTCTTAGCGGTGGAAGACCAGCAATATTTTCACAGCTATGTCAGGTTCCCAGGAACATCTGGAAGTTCCTTTCCCACAAATCCCATGGTTTATCATAGCTTGGAGCAGCAACGCAAGTATGGTAAACCGTCAAAATCCACCAGTTTGAGACCAGCACCTATAAATTCATGTAAGAACATGTAAGAACTAGGTAGTAACAGTTAGAAGTTAGAACCTTTCAATCCTCCAGCCGTTCCAGCCCGCACCATCCCACCATGAACATCCACGCCCTGACCCCCTGACCTCTTCTTCGGAGGGCATGTGCCACTTTACAGCCGACGTGTCATCCGTCAGCCACCAGGGAGGCTGAGCGCCAGACCAGACCAAGGTGCTCAGACCTGCCTCACTGGGTGCGGCAGAGCCCAAGCGGCAGCCCATCAGGCTCTGCCACACCGAGTCGTTGCAAAGGCGGTAGTCGTTGGAGACATAGACAGCCGTCAAACTGTAGAGAATGCGACGCAACCTGTTGAGCATTGGTTAAAAACCATCAGCCCGGGAAGCGCGATTTTGATTAACATAGTCTATTACATGTCTAGTCAAGTAGGATCATCATCCCATTTTCTGAGGGAAAAGCAGTACTGTACAGATTATGACAGTAATTACAAAACCTAATTAATATGTAATTAAATTAGGATCTTTAGGATCCTTTAGGAATACTAATTACAAACAGCATCAAAACACACTGAAACTGCCAGTGCCAGTAGCAGCTTCATGCCCAGCTTGTTCACCGCTTCCCGCTCATCCAGGAAGGTGGCCCTCATGATCATCTCCAACTCATGGCGAAAAGGCAACAAGTTCGCCCCACCGCAACGGACAGCCGAGCACAGTAGGGAGAGCCACCATTTGGCCTCGCTTTCCGATACCTGCAGCGATTTTCATTTGGAACGTGTTGGAACTTGAAGTATTATGACATTATGACCTTCTCTCAAGTGCCATGAATGGCCAGAGCAGGACTCACAAACCTTGTCAGAGCCTGAGTGTATCTGACTGTTACCCCCAAAGAACTTTTATCCAAAAAGCATTCCCTTCCACTTATCCACCTGGGCAGGCTTTATTTTCCTCCAACTTTGCATCACATCACGCATTTGGGGTACGCCAAGATGGGCGGATCATGGCGGATCGCCTTCCTGCTCTCCCTTCCCCCTACCTGCCTTTCATTCTTCCTCCCATTCCCTAATCCTTCTGAATGTGTTTATTAATTGTAGACCCCCAAAAAAAAGCAGGAAAGTGGTTCCAAAAAATAAACAAAGGCATACATTGAGGCATACAAAGGTTTCAATTTCTACCTATTCGATTTTCCAATCGTCAACTCGAAACCCACTTTCTGAGTGTTCCAAGGCACGCCGGCTTCATGCAGTGGCAACACTGTTGATTTGGGCTGATGCACGAGCAACTTCTTGAAAATCAAGGGCAGCACTACCTTGCTTTTAGAAAAAAGGCGGAAAAACATGAAAAAGGGGCAAGCATGTCTCAAGACAGAAAATTTCAAATGGGATCCCTTCTGATCCGATTGGCTTGCCGCCTGCAGCCACGCTATAAAAGCTGAAGGGCCAAACTCCTGACTGGAATCGGGGTTTCCCCATTTCTTGCCATGTTGGATTACGATGGGTGTCGGTGAACAGCTGTCCCCCATCAGGGCGCTAAAACAAACGCCAAAGGCACCGGAATGGCCATCTCTGGGCATGCGCGCACCACAGCGAAGACCAAGAGGACGGCTGGTTTCACTTGATCGGGCAAGAGGTGCGATCCGAGAAATTGGCAAAGAACATCCAGCATCTGTTTGTAGGTTTCCTCCGGGGTGCAGTTTCTAGTTTGTTTTTTTGGATTCCTGGCCATTTTCTATGCTATTTGCAGCATTTGGGAGCTGGAACCTTCGGCTTTGCATGCCATTTGCATCCATTTGCAACATTTTGGAGCTGGACACTCTGGACACCTTTAATTTCAATCCCAGCATGTGTCAGCAGTTTTGCTTCAGCCGTCCTTATCAGTTTGCGACCCTGCAATGCATAGGGCTCCATGTAGCAGGCCCATGGTCGCCAGCTCCAGGGAGATCCTGCCACTCTTCACCGCACGAGGCTTGGGAATCCGCGTGACGTAGTCGCAGGCACGCTCCACCAGTTCGATGGCAAAGGGCGGCAACATGGAGGATACCAGGCCTGGTTGGATCTGGTTGGGGAGTTAAGTTTAACCGTTTAACCAAACAAACTGGGTGAATTGATGGGTCGCCAAAACTGAAGGAGATGACATTGCCGAAAGATCCAGCTTTGGGAATCATTTTAATGGCAGATTGTCACTCAGATTGTCACTCAGATTGTCACTCAGATTGTCACTCAGATTGTCACTATTAGGGGTGTGGGCTTCTGAATCCGGGGTTGGCGCTCAGTCTGATCAGCTCCATCGATTCAGCCCCAGGCCCAATCCTGCCTGTGGCGCTGCAGTCGGGATCTCCCACCTTCAGTTTGCAATCTTTGGGCAGTGGCCACCGTAGCCTACATTCATGCGATGAATGGTCTCCCAACTGCCAATCATTGGAATCCAAGCAGGGCACATTGATCAGCAAACAGAGCAACAACCGCAACGAGCTCATGGTCTTAGGCGTATCTGTTGGATCAATGCCCTGCAAGACCAAAGGCAACAACTCACCAATCACCGAGGGCATCTGGAGGCTCAGGGCCGGCACCACGGATGAAAACACACGCAGCAAGGACACATGCCGGGCTGATTGGGTTGGATCGTTTAGGAGGTCGGTGGATTGCATCACCATGGATTGAAAGTCTGTCTTGAAGGGGTCCACTGTTGATCCCACTGGTGGGCTGGTGGCATGCATGGCTGAGATCTGGGTGAGCCGTGCGATGTTTTCCATGGAGGTGGCCATTTCGTAGGGGCCGCGGACCATCATCAGGTCACGCACCAAGGGCATGATGAGTTCAATGAAGGCCTGATCTGCATTCGCAGACAGGAGCATCTGTGGGGAGGTGGTGCAAGGCAACATCCTCTCCTTGCAAATGCGTCTGAAGTACAAGGAAACCAGATTGTGAAGTAAAGTGACACAGTGCCAGAGCCACTCCCCCTGACAGGTCGCAGGGGTCAGGAAAGGCCTCATTCGTCGTTGCAGCAAGGTCAAGAAGTTCCACATGGATGGAGCACCATGATTGCTACCTCTGGGAGGTTCAGGCTCCAGGGTGTAGATCAAAAAGAAAGCGACATCTTTCCAAGCAGACTGACTCCCCAGCAGCACTGCGTCAATCTCGTCAGGAATCACATAGCGATCAACATCTGGGAAGGACTGTTCCTTTCCATCCAGGGCTTTTGCCGCGGGCGAGCCAAAGGGCAAGCAAAGAGTGCGACAGATTTTGTTCATGAGCCAGGGAAGCTGTTCCTGCACGTTCTTCCAGCACCTGATGCGCAAAGGTCAGAGAAAAAAAAATGTGGCAGCTTCTGCGTAGCTATGTTTTGGAGGTCAAAGCAGCCATTCTTATAAATGCTTGATGTGTTCGCTCAGATTCATGTTGGTGAGATTCATGTTGATGTGGGAAACAACCGTCACCCAATCATGTTGATCACTGAAAATGACCAAAACCGGTCATCGCTTGTTTCTTGTTACTTTGCACACCCCCAGTTGCTTGGCATTTCTCTCTCTCAACCTATCTCTCTCTCTCTCTCTCGCCCTCCGCCGCCTTCATTTGCTGGACACTTCGAGTTTTTGATTCCTGATGTAGATATGACTGTTCAAGTTTAATTGGGCACATTCGTTCTTGATCTTTATTAGACACATTTGAACGCAAAAAACTGAAGCTCTATCAAGTGAAATGTAGTATCTTGGAGCTACTCCTTGGCCGCCATTCCACCAGGCCACTGCTCTGCCTTTCCTGGCATCTGGCTTTCAGCCAGAGCCTCCTCCACTTTGTTGGCCCATCTCAGTTCGGCGAAGCGTGCCAGGGGCATGAACCACATGAGATCGAATTTGGGCAGCAATCCTTCAGGTAGCTGCCCCCACCACAGCCACAAGCGACCATCCAACAGCAGCTGGGGAATCAGTTTGCGGGGCGTTAGCAGAGCCAACATCTTGGCATAGAAGAGCGAGTAGACGTGCACGCCGTCCACCTGAAAAAACGTGGCGAGCCTTTTCTCTGGAGCCAAGCCAGGAACCCAAGTAACATGGACAAAAAGGAAAGCCAATTGGCTTCAGATCCCACATAGGAATCATACATTTGAAATGATTTGAAGTATTTTGAAACGACACCTACGAGTAGCAGGGATAGAGAACTAGCTGGGCATCAGTTACACAAAGGCGAGAATCTCCCTATCTTGAATACCCAAGTGAGTGATCTGATAAATCTATCCATCTAGCAAAATGGGGGGGTGAAAACGAAGCAGCTTCCTCAAATTGTTGGCATACCAAACAGTCCCTACTTGGGCCCATAATCACCCCTGACACCTGCCTGCGCGGCCAATTGCTCCATCAACTCTGCACCCTGCGCTATGGAGATGGAACCATTCAGATGGCTGAAGGCAATGCACAGGTTGGCCAAATGATGCACGTAGTTCCTTGTCTTACTGCTTGGCCCAAAAAAAAGAACACTTTCACTAACACATTTTGGTCTTGACCTATTTCTACCATTGGTTGAAGTGGGTTCTACGTAATTAATATTAATGAATATAGTCATACAAACCGACATACTGCATATAAATCGGACAATTCTGGGGCGGTCTATGACCGGTCGATGGCCCAGACCTCTACATAAACAAATCAAAGTTATATTAGTCCAATGGATCTTCCCTAAAAGTATGAAACCGTATATAATGACCATATGAAACCCTAAAACACCCCCAAATATATATATATATGTGTGTGTGAACCGGTTTTAATCAGCATCCAGGCTCCGTCTCTTGGAGTTATTAATGGAACAGTCCGTTCTGGGACTTTTTCTGATCTCTTCAATCAGCAGGCGCAGCACCACACGCACATCCAGTTGGGCGAAGAGCTTGGCGATCGGCTCAGCCGCATCCCTCTCCTCGTCACTGATGGCTTCCCGCCAGAAGGGCCGGTGATGATCCGCGTCCAAAACACACAACCAGGACCGGAGGTTGTCCAGGATCTTGGTGCGATTGGCATAGCCATAGAGCGGCCCACAGCTTGGGCCACTGGAGTCCGCGCTGGCCAGGAACAGAGTCCAAAGGGAGGAGCACACGGCGATCTTGAAGTCCAAGCCTGTCAGGGCTGTTGGCTCTCACACTTTATGACCATCCCATACGGGGTTCAGTTTGGTATCCCCATGGCGATAGACCTCCATGAGTTATCATAAGTTGGGATGTAACATCTATTATAGCCTATAACTAAGGTCATAACCACTTATAACTGGAACTGTGTAGATTCCACAGATACCCCCATAGAATTGAAGGCTTATCCAGCTTGTCCCACCCTGTGGCCCCCCATGGCACCCTGTGGCCCCCCGTGGCCCCTGTGGCCCCCCGTGGCCCCTGTGGCCCCCCGTGGCCCCCGTGGGTGGCCTGTGGGCATCTTCTGTTCCTCCGCGTTCTTCAAACATCTCAAGCCGAAGGCTAACTCCGACGCAGGGGGAGGAGCTGGATCACCTGCGGTCACAAAACTGACGAAGTGGCTTGGTTTCTTTGGTGTGGGGGATGTTGCCTGATGTTGTTCGTGTTTCTTTTAAGAGTTTATTTTGGTGTCTTTGTCTGTGGTTTTCAGTACATGTGCCAGATCTGGTGCAGCATTTCTTCCATTCACTGAAAAAGACGCGCGAAGTGAAGGACCAGGGGGTGCATCAGCCTGTTCACAACTGGAGGTGTTTAAGGCACTCCCCATAAACCCCAAAAGGAAGGGCTTTGCTACTCAATGGTTCTCAGCCAAGTTGCTACTCAAAAGCTTCAGAATCAATGGTTCTCGTGCTTGGGTCTCTTCAGCATCTTGCTGGGCAATTTCGGGAGGCAGGTACCTGCAACCATCTTGGAAGCTTCTATCCCGGTTTCAGGATTGTGGTCGGCTCAAACGTGTTTCCATAGATGCATCAACTACATCTGTCGGGTCTCACCTATCCCCCTGCTGCAATCCAACTTGCAGCACTCAGGACAGCGTGGGGCCACCTTGCTTTATCCTAGCATCATTATATACAGTCAATCATCGCAGCATCCCTGGTCCCCCCAAGTGGCCAGAATTTGACTCAACGTTTGAAAGTTTTCCAGATGTAGACTGCTCGGCCAGAAGTATCGACCCTGTTGTTACAGGGTCGGATTGATTCGGATTGCACTATGACTTGAACATCCATCATCCATCCGATCAGAATCCAACTATTGTAATGTTGCCATCCCAATGTGGGGATGGTTTTTGCCATCTATTTAATGATGGTACTATTGGGAATGTGGGAATGGTGATTATTGTAATTAGTTACCCCAATAATCAACCCATTAGTATGTCATTGGGTGCATCTGCTTAGTTTGGCCCTCTTTTGGCGTAGTCTCTGGTTCGAAACCACTGCAGAGGTTCAGTCTGTTTGACCACGGTCAAATGCCACGCGGTAGATCCTAACTCATGTACCTCGGATTGTCAAGTCTTTTTCCCCGTCTATTTGGCACGAAAATCCCTATCAGTGCCCAAATGTCCCGAACACATCCGAACACTGCTTTAAGAAAGAAATTTAAAAAACATAGTCCCAAAATAGAGCAGAACATCCCCAAATAAAACAGCGAATCGCTCGAATCACCCATCCGACCTCGGCAGGTCGCTCAACTTCGCCATAGAGCGAACCGGGTCATGGTCTGCCATCGTGCAGTCCATGGCGCCGTCGCGAAGGCGAGGGGACGGTAAGGAGCAGCGCTTTGGCGACTGGGATGCTGGGATGGCTGATCTGATGGGATCTGAAGCCAACTCTGTTGAAACTGTTTGGTCACATCATGTCACATCCAATTTGTTTTTTGTGTTTGAATTGAGCTGCAGCGCGCAGTGGCAGGTCGGGAGTTTTTTTGTTTGTTCAGGTCGGCACTTCTGGAACCATTTCCGATGATCGGTGTGAATGGCGTACCCCAATTCCCAAGGATGGTCATCATTTTTCGCATCTGGCAGTTTTGGGATGCTTCTGGGTATACCAGAAAAACATAGAAAAACCGCACCTTTCAACCCCATATAGTTCCATTTCTGGAACGTTGGGAAGTCATGACATTTGCGCACCACACAACTTTTCAAAGGCTGCAACGGCACAAGCCTGGATGATCTGGATGGGTGTTGGGGGCTTATCATTTCAGCCGAGCAATCTCAAAAATATTTGACATTGTTTATTTCCTCGATGTATCCCAGTTGCCGCGAGAACCAACATAAAAAAATAAAAACACACAAATCATCACGCATATATGTCAGTATGTCAAATCCGTCGTGCACATGAAATTACATGAACATGTGTAACATGTATATAGATGTACAGTACAGAATATAGCGTTCTTGCAATAGCTGCACAAGTTTGAACTCTGGGCTGGGCTTAGCGTTTTCGATATCGCTCTCCCCTCACCAGCCACGAATTGTCACTGCCAAGGCCAAGGTGAAACAGCAGCGTCGTCAGCTATCAGCTGACCCGTGTCCCCCGGTATCTCTAAGTGTGGCTGGCATCAGTAAAAAAAACACCAACTAGATAGCATGAATTGCTAAGAAATATGATGCATTACCTAGAGTTACTATGATTTCTTGTTCAATGGATTGATATTTGAAGGAAGCTCTGCAGGAAACCATGGTTTCTGAAGCCCAACTGTAGGGGGTTCCGGTAAACTTTCCCTTAGACGAATTCTGCGCAGTTATGTTACCCCGGTGTAGCTTATAGATACAAGGTTTCACCATGTGTCATCAACTGCCAGTATCCAATGTGATCGTATTTGGCGATCCTCCAAATCACGGTTGATTTCATCATACTTCATCCCGTGAAATGACAACCAAACATTTCCATCCAAAATTGTTGGCAATCTTCACCAAATTAATTTATTCCTGGCATTTTTTCCCCATTTGTTGTTGATCTTGATACATGTCCGGTTCCCGATGATTCACCAAAATGTGAACACGGCAGTGAACACCGTGAACAAGCGAATGGTTCTATGATGTTCTATGTAATCTTTATACGCCTATGTGATCCTATGTGATCCTATGTGATCCTATGTGATCCTATGTGATCCTATGTGATCCTATGTCCATACTTTCTATATCTTTCTATCGCAATACACATTGGAAACAACGAATCTCCCACAAATCCAGCTGAGTTTTCCATCATGTTCTCCCGCGTGACTCACTCCATAGGCAGCTCGATATCCCAGGCCCTTGACTCCACAAGCTCGTGGCTCGACGTGGCCTGTGCAAAATGGCGCTTCCACCATGGTTTCACCATGAAACATGGGAGTTTTACATACTTAAACCATCAAAAGTTGTTAAACTATGTTAAACTAAGCGGCTCCCTCCCTCTCTATCCCTTTCTTTCTCCAATATCTATCTATTGATTTGTTGATATGTAATTGATCTAGCTATATTGTTTGTTTGTGTTGAAATGCAACCATAAACAGCATGCTGAAAACGAGGGGCCCCTCTGCGGATATCCCCATAGAGGACGTGAGGATGTCCGTAATACATATCGAGCAACACACGAATTGCCCAATCGTGTCGGATGTTGTGTCGGGATATTCACCAAAATCCATTGTTACAGTATGTTACAGTAGGTGAGCCGCGGTATTTAAGGATGAAAAACTGAAACAACTTAGAAAACACCAGCCAGTGGTCTCTCGATAGCGATCTCCATAAATTGCCCACCGCCCCACCGCCTAGAATCCAAGGTGTCGTTGGATCGAAACTCCCCATGTGTTTGGACCAAACACTTCATGTGTCTAAAAATGGTGTATGCCCCCAAATAAATAGCCGCAAAACAGCCATTAAAACAGGGGATAAAGCATGGATTTTACCCATGGATTTACGGGTAGCCAATTTTCCGAATCACCCGGCTGAGGAGTTGGTTGATGATTGATTGGGGAATAATACGAACCATAGGACAATCACAATTCATGAACTATAATCCCCTAGATGTGGTTAGTATAATCCCTACGACAATGTTCTTATCATGATGGGGGCATTTAAAAAAAAAAAACATATCTAAAACAATAAACATACATTGGGAATCCCCATCAACCAGTATAAAGGGAGAGATTCTGCACCTGATGCCACTCCATCAGACGCTCGGATCGCTCGACCGACTCCGCATGGTCGCAGGCGCAGGATTGGACCGAGCGTGCGGAACACGCCGGTCGTCGCCAGAGCCTGGGATTGGACCGAGGGACGGGTTGGGAAAGCTCCAGTTTTGCTGGGGGGATGCACTTTTTATGGTCAAAAAAAACTGGGGAAGCATTGGGAGTTGCCAATGTTGCCACATTGCCAGATTTGGCTGGCAAGAATATGGCAGCAATCATGCAAAATCCATACCGTTGATCTCAAGAACCACCTTGAAAGCAGCTGGAACCTTGAACATGGGTCTGCAAAATGGCCACTTTGGGTTCCATCTCAGTTTTCTTGCAGGGATTCAATCACTTTGTAGAACAGCTTGGGGGGCTCATCACCATGACCGTCATCTCCAAGATGAAGGGTTTGGTTCCTACCCGGTGAGGTTTGATTTCTGGTAATCTTCCATGACAATTGATTGTTTCTTCATCTATCTATCTGTTCTCTATCCATCTACCTGTGTATATTGATAAGAAAGGTTATATAGATAGACCGATAGCCTTGCAGATAGATAGACTAATTGCGTAAAAATTCCGCATCACGAGCTGAGATTTCCCAGGTTCAGATTCCCAAGAACCAAAAAAAACTGCAGGCTATGCGTGAAATCCCATCGATGTTTGGGGTAGATACCCCGTAAAAAGTCAACCGCGGTTTATCAATCCGTGGTTGAAAATATATGGTCATGTTAGTAAAGCAATAGTAATCATCCCCAACAATTATACATTGTTTGGTGCTTTTCCAACAGTCAAAAATATGTGTGGTTCATTGCTTTACTAACACTATACCATTTGTTTGGTTTCAATCCAACCCACTTTTCCATCCGTACGGAGCACTGCCCAGTGACACAGTTGACATGAAGATTGCCAAGGCTACCATGCCCAGCCCCAAGACGCTCCTAGCGAGCGGCCCGTAGGCTATGACCATTTGCGAGTTCCAAACATGGGAAGCAATGTGGTAAATGCCATAAACTTAATAAACCTACCATTTGGGGATGATACTGACCACCTATTTATGGTGATATTACTGATGTTTTATGACATTGGATTTGCCACATCTATCTGGTTGGTGGGGAATGATTATCGATATCCAGGGATTCGATGCTGGATTGCCATGGGCATCTGGATTCCCAGGGATATCCCAATATATGCATATCTATCTATCCATCTAATCTAAGATATAAATTTTCTACTTACCTATCTATTCACATACATATATATATATAATCTATATCTATCTATATATATATATATTATATAATGTATTTTTTTTCTACGGCCTTTTGGGACTGCAATAGTCGCGGCGAGCGCTGAATTCTATTCTGTACTGCCAAACAAAGGAGTCGCTTCATCTTCTGCCAAAAAGCTTGTGTTGACACTTGTAGTCAGGACCGTAGTGTTCCCCAAAATGATCCACGTGCATGGAACAACAACGAGCCAAAAACAAATCGTCAATCACAGATTCATGAGTAAAAGAACGTGTCAGAAGATGGTGAGCGAAACTCTCACCTAAGGCTCGATTGAGCGCCGGTGGATACTCCTTCAGGCTTGTCGTGGCCCAATGGCCGTCTTGCGTTTTCCCTATCGCTGAGCTCCGAGGCAGATCCGGGCACAAGCGATGACTGTGCAAGAAACGCGGCAAGCTGGCCATGTTCAATGTGAGAAATCGTGTGGGTTTAGGAGACTTCGCTCCTAGGAGCCCCTGTGCAAAATCCACGAAATCAAACCCTGGCAGCTGTCGCAAAAGCTGTACAATTGGTAATCTCCAGATGGACGGTTTAGTTTCATCCTCTGGTTCGCCCGGATGCTCTAGAACTCCTAGGCCTTCAGATCTCGCCAAGCAGATCAACAGGTCAATGGAGAAGAGGAGTAGTTCATTGCCAACCGCCACTTGTCCCTGTTCCCGCAGCGAAAGCGATGGGAGGCCCCACAGCCATTCCAAAGATCTTAAAGGTCGTGGATGGCGTCCTTGTTCATCGCCCAGATCTGCAAAACGGGCTTGGCTCCAAGTCTCACAGGGAGGGCCACACAGGCCTCCTTGTACGAAACCATCAAGTGCTCCACGAAGCCAAAAATCTCTGGTCTCCTGTCTGCAGGCATCTCCCCATTCAGGGTCTATAACGACATCCATCGACACCACATGAAGCAGCACTCCTTCAGACTGGCGCGCAAAGGCTGCTTCAAGATAATGCTGGAGGTCTCCCGGTCGTCGACGCCCGGAAAAGGCGTGCAGGAAAACACGCTCTTTGCCCACTGGTCGGGGAACCGCCTGTCTGTCCAGAAGAATTTGAGTGTCCTCAATCTTCTTGGCAATCTCTTCCAGCGACGGCACCGTAGGATATGATCCACTTGGTACATGCTCGAGGAAAGGCCAAGCTTCCACAGTGGCAAGGCGGCGTAAGATGGCTGTGCACGTCTGAAGATGAGTGGTCTCTACATCTAAAAATCCATCTGCAATTTGTCGCAAGGCTTCTTGCAGCGTCAATCGACACTTCGTCCAAGAGATCGGTTGTTCTTGGATACATCGTCGGGCGAAGGCTTCGTAGGAGGCCGTATCGATGTCCATGATGCCCAGGATGAGCGCCTCGTAGAGTGTCTGATGTTCCACATCAAAATCTCTCCCTGGGACTGCTGGAAGGTGTGGCCCCGATGCAGTTAAAGGCGGTACCTTGTTGTCCCATTGCAAAAGTCGCTCTGTATCCTCATTTGAGCCCAATCCCGGCTGAACAATTTCTCTGTGTCCTCTTCCCAACAGGGTGACGCGGCAGGCAGAGGATCGTCTGAGATGCATCTTGAGCTTACCCGTGGTGAAATATTCAGTCAGACAAGCAGCGCATTGAGTGCTGGCCATGAGTTGCCTGACTGGGTTCACTTCTCCATGTGCTCTATACATATGTGCGCCTTCTCCTCCCAAGGATCTGCAAGCTCTGCCACACTGCATGCAGCCGTATGCTTGTGGGCCAGGGCGGTCTTGCCATTGATCCGGCAGGGCTGGTGGGGTCACAAACTGTCCCGCAGCTAGGCCCTCCAAGAAGCGCAGATGTGTCGAGGCAACAAGGAATTCGCGATCCTGCACTCCTATAGAGTGTTCAGTGGCACGTCTGATGAGTCTTTTCCAGTATCCTCGATGATATTGGATGACTTCAAGCCATCTCTGCAGATGGGTAGCAGGGTCCCCAAGACTGCAGCAGTGGTGTAGTTGATGCCACATCCATCTAAAGTCGTCTCTAACCAATGCTAGCCAAGCTTGATCTTGGTTGAGCAATCCCCAGCTTGCTGTGTCTCCAACTGCCAGCAGTGATCCTAGGTATCTCAGCCTACGAAGGCGCAAGAGGGTGGTTGGCGATGGCATCTTGGTGCGGAACAAGATTTCTTCATCTGAAATCGGACAATGACCAGGGCAATGCAGGAGTCGCTTGAGAAGGCTCATGATGCTCCCATGCAAATATTCCTTTGTCCTCTGGTCTGGAAATGTCCAGGTCTCCGCACCGAAAAGGAGGCGACTAAGGATGAGACTTTGGAAAAGCTCTTTTTTCTTATCCATCTGGAAATGTTTGTTGTGATAGAGCAACTTCCTGTGACGATTGAATTCCTGATGGGCTTGCCCGAGCCGAGTTTTGATTTCTCTCCGAAGTTTGGTGGAGAAATGCGCCTTGCCACCCAAGTGTGTATACTCAGTGACAACCGGTACCTTGTATGGGTGGTGTTCACCAAGGCTCAAGAAATTTCCATCAGCCAGGGGCCCAAAAATGCTTTTCTTCCATTTATTGGTGCCTGGACCACGCGGGGAAATGATCACCGCCGTTTTTCCCGGCTGCAAATTTGGTGTCATGGCATAACTCTTGAAAATGTCGAGGAGCTGTCCGGTGGCAACACCTAAGGTGGACTGGAGTGCAATGTTTGTGTCTGCCGTCAAACATACGCATAGGTCATCCATCCAGCACGGTCCTACAAATGGGATCGTGTCCGGGAGAGTGGTCTCCTCGAAACTCAAGGTGTCGGCGGCAGGCAAATGTAGGAGGAGTCATCTCCCTGTGTGGGCAGTTTGAAGTAAGTGTCCGTGTGCAAGGCGCGAATCGCTCTGCGCAGATGGCATGGAATTCCAGCTTCCTCCAGTGCGCTGGGTTGCTGCAGTGCACAGTGGAGATCATGCATGAAGCCCTTGTCCAGTCCAATGCGTGCTGCCATCGCAGCAATTGATGCATCATCAATGGGACCATCAACTACCAGAGGTCGTAGGACCCGGTAGAACGCTTCCTGCAAGTCGACAAACAAGAGCGCCGATGGTTTGCCATTCTGAGCACAAAGACGTTGAAATGCTCGAACTTGGTGACCACCCAAGGTCACAGGCACTCCTTTTCTGCCTTCCAGCTGCTGGCAATGCAGAAACTGCTGATACAAATCCAGTTGCTTCGTGCGAACCGCTTTGTGCATAACTTTGCCCAAACAAGATGAGAGGAGGATCGACCGAAAGGCTGAGCATTGATCTTTTAAAAGTTTGCCCTTCCATATCGGGAGTAAAATCCCACCTTTGTGGGCGATTGCTTCTTGTCCATGTGCGCAAGTTTTCAACATGAGACTGTAGAGGTGCAGCGCCACCGCCTGAGGGCAGAGTTTGCAGAGTTCTGATGGAATCGCGTCAAGGCCTGACGCTTTGCCTGGTGCAGAGGCTCTGCATGCTTGTTCCAGATCACATAGTGAGGGCACTTCCTCAACTGGAATGACCATTTCACTTTGCAAGAAACCTGCAAGGTTGTCACGATATAATGTATATATATATATATTATTATATTATTTATGTATATATATATATTATATATATATTATATATATATTATATATATATATTTATATTTATATTTATATTTATATCATGTGTTTCTCCATGCATTTTACTGGTTGACATTTCTGGCCAAGTCACAGGGCACTAGAGGTGGTTCTCCATGTTGGCTGCTCAGATTTTGGCAAAGCCTCCCAGTAGTAAGACCTCAGAACACCACCAGTATATTTGTATATAAAGGGTGACCCAAAAAGAAGGCAATGGTATTTAGATTTATAATGATTTATATACAGATATATGACGGCAGTGTGGTTTACCATGAGAATGTTTGTAGAACCGCGCTTTTCTGAAGTGTCTTTTTGGAGGTTGCTGCATCTATCTAAATCCAATCTAATCCAATCCAATCCAATCTAATCTATGTGTCTATGTATATTTAATCAATGTTCCATTCCTAGTGTCAGTTTCCAATGTGCTAAGATGGTTTTCTCCCATCTCGCGCTTGTGTGTGCCACCACCTGCCAAGCCACTGCATTGACTTGTCGTCGCACCTTAAACAGCACGCATCAAAATCGGCTCTCAAAACCCAGCTTGGCATATCCAATACGCTGCATGTCAGCGAAAACAACCATTAACCCACCATAAACATCCCATAAACATCCCATAAACCACCATAAACATCCATAAATCACCCGGCTTTGCCAGGCAGCTTGGATGGACCCGAAATGGCCCCCTGAATGCCCTCCGTCACCATGGCGTCTTTGCCCACCAAAATGCAGGAACGAATCGGGAAGGAGACCTCACATGGCGCATGGCTTGGGTATTGATGTCTCAATTTCCCATGATTTGTTGCACGCTCAAATCACAGAATGCCACCAAAGACTGACCACTTTTTACAATGTCAAAAATCCTGAAATTTGCAGCTCTGCCGCAGTGAAGTGCTTGCAGTCCTTTCGATCGATGCATCGCTTTTGGCATTCCCTGAGGCAGCGAACATCCAACATCAAGGCGCAGCTCAGACAGAACTGCCTCCAAGTTGCAGAGTGGCTTCCATCTCACTGGGGAAGTCCTGCCGAGCGCTGAGGATATCTCGGGATACTGCTATCATCTGCTATCTGAATGTCTCTCTCTCTATATATATATACATACATTGGTTTCCTGTGGCTCGAGTCCAAATGACATGAACAACAATTTAAAAATTAACTGCTATTTGAAATATATCATGATATATCTATCTTGTGCCAATCCAAATACGATGGCCTGGAAATGAAAGGAGCGGGACTGCTCCGTGTCCGGGTAAGGTCATAAATAAATCCAAATATATAGGTCATTTTTGTAGCATGAAAGTCTCTGTTCTTCCATGGCCAAAGTTTGACCCATGGCCCATACCTTCAAAGTGGAAGGCCCATCAGAAGGAATGGTACAGTATACTCATTTGTATCACCAGCAAGTCAATAGGACAAAATGGTTCCAACCCATTTAAAAAAAAAACATGCCTGTCAAATTTCATCAAAATTCAATGGACAGATTTGCATCACCACCCAGAAACTTAACAACACCGCGAGGCCTTCTCTTCCAGGGTACTGTAAGCACCGGGCAGAGCTGGTGAGAAGGAGCTCCCCCAGGCCATACAGGCGAAGGAGAGGGAGACCTGATCAAGGTGGATGGACCACCTGCTGGATTGATTTTAAGGGGAAAACTCACAGAAACTAATGGATTTGCCATGGTGGGAAGCCGCAAGGGGTTTCAACTGGAACAACCCTTCCCTGCAACTCTGGGACTGACAGGGTTGATGGCTATGGATGGATATGGATTGACATGGATCAAAATTCAATCAGGGTAGTCCAAGATGGGAGGGTTGAACCAGTGACTGGGGCTAAAGTTTCAACGGCATCAAAGATGTTCATTAACCCACCCTGCAACCCAACAGCAGTAATGGTTCCAGGGTTCCAAGGTTCCGTTCCGGTTTTCGGGTTCGGCAAGCAAACGAGGCACCATTCTCAGACCCAGAGATTAAAACCCAACAGGCAGTGCCTTGGGAATAATCAGGAAAATGGGGATATACATTGATATACCCATATGGTAACTACTGCAACAAACTACAGCAAGTCCCTTCCGCGGCTCTCTCCATCGGGAATTTGGCATTTTGCTGACGTGTGTTAGGGATTGTTAGGGTCTGACATGGTCTGACTCATTGCCGGGATATCTCTGAGAAACCAGGGTGCATAGGTATCGTGCCCCTTGTCGATCAGCAAACCTTTGTCCTGCGGCACCGAGCGGTTCAACTTCACATCATGGCACAGCTTCCATGGAAAGCAGCGCCCATGATTTGGCTCTGGCTACAAGCTGCTTTTTGGGATTGTAGGCAAAAGAAGCAGCAGCAGCATCATCACCACCACCAGCACCAGCATCATCATCATCATCATCATCTTCTTCTTCTTCATCATCATCATCAACATCATCATCATCATCATCATCATGATCATCATGATCATCATCGATCACCGATCACCGATCATCGATCATCAGTCTGCAATGATCTTGCCACTGGGAATGGCACGTCTGCAGCCTAGCATTCCCCCGTCCCTGCCTTCTTGGCTTGCCAACATTCCGGCGGCCCAGAGATGAAGCCCAAACTGTTCTCCTGATACAGTGGAGCATGTGCTGTGGATTGAGGCCTGGGTTTCCTTTTGCATTCTGTTGCAAGTTCCCTTTAGCATCTTTTAGCAGCTTTAGCATTGCATCAGCAAGTGCACTGCTGCAACAAGTTGGGACATGTTGGAACAATTTTGAGTCTTGAAGCGATTTGAAACCCACCGGAGACATGCCGGAACTGCTTAGCAACGTCAGCAACGTCTGATGGGACGGAAAAATACCAGAGGCTCTGGGCCACATCAACCCGACCTGTGCCAAAGCTGAAAAGCCTTGCAGGTGGCAGCTGTTCCCAACTTCCAGCATTGAAAAATGGAAGCCTTGGCAGGGGTATTCCCGACTGGATGAGGTTGGGCCCAAAGGAAAACTATGGAAAAGTGCTTCTGAAAATCTCTCCGCATGCGTGCCCATCCCTTCCTGTGGTTTAAACATCCCCATGGGGCAATGCAAATCCAGTCCATCTTGCAGCCCAAGATCAGCCCTTTGTTTTCCGGCACTTCAGCTGGCATTCTTCAAGGTTTGCCGTCGGGGTGGCCATGGAGCCCGGCATGTCCAACGGCCCAAAGCTGACCTGGGACCAGCTGGCAGTACCGAAACTTGGCGTTTCTTTTCGTGACCAGCTTAAGGATCCCTCATCACCTCACCTGAAAAGTAGAGGGAATCATCTCAAAAAAATTACCGATTCAGATTGCCATTTTGCGGATTCAAGTTTGGAAACTATCGCATGTTGCCCAGAAAAACGGACCATCTCATTGCATCCAGGTGGCGCTTCTTGCTGCACAGGCCAATGAAGGCGGAAAATTGTTGGGCCGAGGCCCAGCAACCGTTGGCAAGGTCGTGGTTGTAGTCTGGCCACAGTGAGCCAATGCAAATTCCGGTTTGAAGGCTGGCATTAGTTGGACTTTTGGACCCAAAACCCGAGAACTATGAAAAAAAGACAGCAGGTCTATGGATGTCTCTCTCTCTCTCTCTTTCTGCATTATATATATATATATATACAATTATATGTATATATATATAATTATAAATTTTATATATATATGTAATTATATATATATGTGTGTGTGTGTATTCAAGATGCGGCACCGAGAACAAGGTGACCATCGGCCGCTCCGAGGTGAGATAGAGCTCCATCTCAGCCAGGGCCTGCGAGGCGTGAGCCAAGAAGGGCTGGGTGGGGATAGTTGTAGGGTTGTTCTTGGGGAAGCTCATTAATAAAAAATGAAACCCTATAAATCCGCAAAAATGCCATAGGTCATCATAGATCTACATGGTAGATTAAGGCTGAAGGCCCCCCACTTCCAGTTCAATGTTCAACCCACATGTACCTATATATATATACACATACACATGCATATACGGTTGCTTGATATGGAAGGCCCTCAGCATGTACAATTCAACTGATATTTATTTTTGCTTGGGACCGTATACATATGTATACTGCATATGTATATATATATAATTAAAATATGATTATGTGTATATATAATATATAATCATGTGTGTGTGTGTATGTATATTGTGATTTTACCATGCCCTGTTACAGTAGCACGATTTTAGGCACGATTTGGTGCACGAAGAAATGCCGAAAAAAACACGATTTGGCGCACGAAGAAATAAACAAAACATGTCATGGTTGCTGCATGAGGAAATTCAAAAACAAAGTTTTTCTGGTGCAAAAAATGGTGCTATAAATTTACGTGTTCCTTGTAAAATATGTCTATGCCAATCCAGAGGGTGGCGCAAGCAAAGAAGAATTTTGCGGCGCTGAGCCAAGAAAAGCGCGCATCTTGAAATTGTGATGTGTGATGTGTGACAACCAGAAATTACTACGGTTGAGCTGGATGGACAGGCTTTGTAGTCCACAGTTTCCTACGTGTTCCCAAACTGCCGAAAATCCTTTTTTGAAAAAAAACGTGCTTTCATGGTGCACCATTGGGGGGTATGTTTAGTAAGAAAACCTCTTACTAACGGTTACAGAGCAAGGAAAAGCCTCAATATGTATACACATTGTATATATATATATATGTGTGTGTGTGTATGAGTGAGTGTGTGCATGTCTGTGTGTGTGTGCGTTGATTGATTGGTTGATTGATTCATTTATTCATTCATGTATTTATTTACATCCATATAATATACTGACCTACCCCACTTATAACTGACTTATCACTATGGCCATGGGCCTCCTCCAAGGTTCTGTCCAGCGGTGCCGCATCCCATGCAAAATATGCTGCCCAGTGCCTAGCCAAAGCTGAACTTTTCAGGTGGAAAAGATGGAGGAAATGAGGAAAGTGATGATCACTAAACTCATCCTGCAGGGATGAACCATTGGAGTCCCTGCTGGGTTTTGGCTGGGTTTAGTGATCAATGTGACGGATATGGTATTATAATGTATTATAGCCATTCATCAGCTGCAAAAACAATCTGTATATATCTGTATGTTTCGGTCCCAACTTTGCATCAAGCAGCATATTCGAGTGGTCCAGTGGAAGGGCTCTGTAGCGATTGCTGGCACTGGCCGCACCTATGGCGCAACGCAGACAGCTAAAATTCCTGGGGCTGGTGACATGGGAGAAAACCACCCAGTTATTATTGGGAAGATCATGCCCAACAACATTTTGAAAGTGACATTCAAATCCGCGGAATCGGCCACTCATGTGGAACGTGCCAAACAACCTCATGACAAGATGTGAGCAACAATCTGTTACCTGGCTGGGGGTTGAGACACCAGTGCCAAAAAGTTAAAAGTTAATTAGGATCATCATAATTCCAGAGTTAGTCTCGGACATCTCTGCTGCTCTTTGCTATGCCCGCTGGACCCATCCAAGTCCAGGCAACGCTTCAGGAAGTTCTTCATGTCTTCGGTGTTCTTCCTGAGACAAGGCGTTGACAACGGGTCGCCGTTGGTACCTTTTATAGACTTGTATATTTATAGCAATTTGACCTGGCAACCTAAAAGACCCCATGTACATCCTCTCTCTCTCTCGCTCTCTCCATCGCCTTCAAATGAGTGCATGTGCATTTGTAAGTGTTTCTTCGGTTGGAAAAATTGTTTTCCATGGCCATGTTCGAATGCAGGACAGGAACTTTCAACCCCTGTGGTCCCCCTCCAAGAATCGGCATGAATCGGCCAGTTGCATGTTTTGAAGAGAACCATCAGCCTGCGTTGTCAACCCAAAAATCGGAGATGGTTTATGATTGTGGGTTATCCCATGTTGTTCCAATTTTTAGGGCGGCCCCAATCGTCCCTAGCAGCGTCCTTGCTGCCACCAGTGCCAAGCCATCGTCTGTCAGGGGTGCCGTGCCGGGAGCAGAATCCCCGTCACCTCAAAGGTACTTTTAGGGGCCCTGCGCAAATCCAACCCGGACTGTCTGTTTCATATGTCATCTTCACCTGCTTGCTCCAAGCCAAGGCACATGTCCCCGTGTAGAGGCAGCAATGCCATGATGCTGATTTGCTCTTGCAAGTGATCCTTCAGCCAGCAGGTAAACTCTACACCCCCGGGATTCACAAATCGCCACGGGATGAGGGAAGACTTAGGAGACCTGTGGAGACATTGTTGATGGAACGGGATGAATCCATTCTGCAGTGTCCAGTCCCACCTTTCCATGCCACAATGCCCAATGCCAGGGTCAAAATGCTTCAAACCAAGGCACTTCAGACCCAGGTCCTCGGCTGGGCTCAGCAGGTCATCACCCCCTTTAAGCCTTTTCAATAAGTCTTCAGCATCCAAACGATACTTAAATGCAACATCCCAGTCATCCCAGTGTCTCTTGCACATCACTTATGATCATTCCCCAGGATCGGGCCCAAACACCAGGCCAGGGCTCTTTATAAGTGGGGCTCTGCAACACATCCAGCGGACACCAAGGGCGTTGCACCTCTGCCGGCCCGCCGGCCACCCCAGGGATGTAGCAGCGATCGCAGGCGCCATTGAAGCTGCGAGTGCCTCGCTTCCAGCGGAAGACGAATGACCAAATGGTTTGTTACAATGATGTCAGTAAAGCAGGATCCACCATCCCCAAATTTAGTATTTGAGCATCAAAATATGAGTGGTTTATTATTGCTGTACTAACTTAATCCTGATAGTTATCCCAATAATCATCATCCTTACAATGGTTTCATGATCGCACCATATCCCATAGTTACCCCATAATCATCCCAGACCAATGTGGTATTATGAAATTAGCAACAGTTAATGGTTCATGGGATATGTCATCGAATTCCAATTATTCCCATCAGTAATTAATTTGTGGTAAAGGAAATGAGGGGAGGCTTGTAATGACTATTAACAATACATGGCTTTAATAATGGCTATATATAAAAGATTCTCAAAGAATCAGTTGGCTCAACCACGTAAACCCTTTTACCTCGGGCAATGCGATCTTGAGCCAAACAGTTGGCCATGGTATACATTTGTAGACCTGGACCACTGGATGTTTGGCATATGACTGAATTAGTTAAAACAAGTGGACATGTATTAATGTCAGTTCGAGCAAACTGGATTCCTGGGTCTAGTGTACTTTAACATGACCGCATGCAATGGTTATGAATTCCAGTCTACATTGATTGCTATGGAAGCATTTGTTGGTGATACTACATTGCACTACACTGCACTACGTGAGGAGGCATATTATTCGTAATCTTTCTTCTCCCCCTTTTGGCGTTGGACACCTGTACAGACTTGGATGGTGTGATGACCTGGCTGCCACAGAGAACTCCAATGGTTGCGGTGCACAAGTGCATCTCACTCCCAATGGCTCTGTAGATGGCAGATCAAAACATCTCATCCTTGCATCAGACAGACAAGACAGACTGGCTGTACATAAGGCAACCTACAGGAAGATTATGGACTACGTAGATACCTGGACATTTAGTTGTTGCAAAGCTTCCGGCCATTTTGCCACCGGGAGTGGCTTGGTGAACGGATCAGCTCTTTGCATTGCAGTCTTGATGTAGAGCAACAGGCAATCGTCATTTTCTTTGAAGACTTCATGGATTGAACCTATATTTATGCGGAAAGTCTTATTGAGGTGTCGGAGTTTGGGACTATACCCGGCAGCAACAATTTGGATAACCGCGGAGTTATCTTGATAACACACAAGTTCAACCTGTCTACCAAGAATCGTCTCTAAGAGCTCTTGCATTGGCAGCGCTTCAAGAAACAAACCTGCACCTAGCGACACCATTTCGGCTTCTGTTGTGCTGCGTGCAGTTGACGTCTGCTTGCGGCTAGCCCATGAGAGTGGCCACCATGAATGTGGACCTTCCAACGTCATGATCATGCCGCTTGTTGATTTAGCATCTTCTTGTGCAGAACAGTGATCGGCATCCGTGTAACAACACAAACGCAACAACTCTGGTGGGTCCCTTATATAACCCTTGAGAGTAAACTTTCTAGATCCATAAAGGTAACTCATTAATCTATGGAGGCGCTTATCATCTGCGACACTCCAACACGTCAGTCTACGTGTAAGATCTGAGATAGCTTTATTGAGATCAGGCCTTGCCAATCTGGCACGCCACAAGACTTTCATTAGTATGCGAGATGCTTCTGCTGACAATGAACCCTTTACATCCCAATCGGAATCAGTTAAACTCCCATCATTGACATATGGTGAGGCTGCTGGCTTTAGCTTACGTTTGCTAAGCGTCTCATACAGTTCACAACAGTTATCAATGAATTCGGTCATTTCGAAGGCACAAGTTGTTCCTTCCTTACTTCTTGAAATGCTATGCTCTCGGCCGAGGATTCGGCTGACTTCAGCTGGTTCATCCAGCTCCAAGTGGCGCTGCATTTCATCCCAAAAGAGCTTATGCTGTGATGAGGGTCCTGATACCACTACATCGTCTACGTAAAGACTCAACAGAAGTTTATATTTTGGGATCCAGAAGTTACTTTGGAAGGTATCGATATGTTTTGCATCAAAGTATGTCATGACTTCTCTAAACCTCATATCCCAATGATGTCCTGCCTCTGGATGGCCATACAACGACCGCCATAGTCTGACACATGGTCGCTTGATATGTTTGAACTCATCAGGAACCAGTTCAGGACTTAGCTCTACCCAAGTTGGTACTTTCGTTCCCAACCATGATTGAAGGTAAGCACGGACAACATCTGATTGCGTTGTTTTGTGGCCTGGTAAACTTCCATAAGCAAGGTTGGCATTGATGCCAGCCATACCCGTAGGGCTCACTTTTGATTCCAACAAAACCGCAAGATTTCCTTCATTGTCCCTTATGTCATCCCCTCTAAACACTATACGGGCTTTAAGCTTCCTAAGAGCTGGGGTTTCCCAATGTTTGACTGAGAGAATTGTCATGATTCTACCTATATTGATGTGCTCTTTGCGTTTCATGAGCTCGTCTCTAGGCACTACTTCATCATAGTTCCAAGTACCATTCTCCAAGACACCATCCCGTTCTTTCTTGATTGCATCAAGATAACCTTCATGCTTGTGCCAGTCCTTCCTGTCGATCAGGAGGTGGATACCTGCATCAACTTCAACGGCTGTCGGCTGGTGATGTGGTTCTGGCTGCATGGGTTTAACAGGCATTGAAGGTACTATCTCGGGGTACAAGGAATGACTAATGCATTGTGCCATTTCATCAGTATAGAATGCAGATTTGGGTGTTTTGGAACCTGCCAGGTGCGAATGCTTGAGATCCGGTGGATGACTGCATTTGTACGCATCAAGGTTTCTTGCCAACTGATACGAACTTGTTACAATCCTCCAAGGTTTATAATGGGGGTTCCCCTCATTATCCTTTAAACCGAATGCACATCCGTCCGGCTCGGCGACAAACAAATCATGCTTCTTAATGAACTTCACAAGCTCTGGAATTGACCAGCCAGAACATCCTCTGGGCCACTCAAAGCACACATGTCCTCCATCTAGCAAAACCTGCTCTGCGCAGCGAATGTAGTTTTTCAGGATTTTCATGGACTTCTTACGTGCGACTTTGAGCCTCTTTGCATACCCTTTACCACCTTTTGCAAGATTCACGTCCTGCCAGCGGGACCAAGGGCCGCAAGGAATTGAACCCCAAAGGTCTGCTCCTGGGAACAACTTCATGACTTTCAGCAAGTCCCGTACTTCTTCATCATCTGCCATATCCGAAGACTTTTCTGTCAAACGGAAGTGTTCGATGTTTCTTTCCTCGTTGGCTTTGCCGAGTGCGGAGTCTTCAGAACAACAAAATTCAAACATGACTTTGGAGTTTGACCCTCTGGCTTTTCTAGCTTTGGACGGCTTAACCTGTTCTACACCTTTGGCAGCCTGCTGGATTTCTGCAGCAAGACTCGGGTGATCCAGGCTGGCACTAGCTAAGAAATGCTCACTCCTTTTGGCGAACCTTTTGGAGGTCCCATCGGATCTGGCTATGTTGGCTTGGCATGCTTTTACTTTCGCATGATCATAGTCAACCCTTTTATTTGGGAAAAACCATGTCGCCCCAATCCAACTTTTAGATGAAATTCTTTGGTGTGGGTGTACTTGCCAATTATCTTTATAAACCGAAACAACACCTTTGCATTTCCATTCTGTGACACGTTGTGGACCGATTTCATCTGCACTGAAAGGGCAGTCCTTGCCTACAGGAGCATAGAGTCTTTTTCGGGGTCTAACATGATTCATTTTCCATGCTGACTTAAGATCATCATATTCCCAAAAATCCCCAGGGTTACTATCATCTGAGCTCCTCCCATGGTCTTGCACCCCTGGTGCGGCGTGGCAACTGGCAAAGAATGCTTCGACTTCCAAGGAGTTTTGTGGATGTGGCGCACAAGTGCGACTCACACCCAGCTCAGCTGACGGCATTGCTGGAGTTCTAGGTGCTCCAACTGGCGTGTCTGGTGCAGGCGTATCAGGAACTGAAATTCCCCTGGCGGAGGCTTCTTTGGCCATACGATCCTCTTGCAACAGAGTGCGAAACCTTTCATGGCAAGCATCTGAGTGAGGAACGCCCTCAGCAATACGGTCACAACCCTTACACCCAATTGTTTTACCATACTTAATTGCACGTTCCAGTGTCACATACGTCTTACGTTTGCGAACAGCTGGAGACGGGGCTGGCCCTTCGAAAGGCAAGGCTTCTCGCTCGGCAATGGATGGCAACTTGACTGAAGGTTGAAACAGATTCAACTTTGCAACCGATGCTTCATACAGAGGAAAAATAAAGTTCCCTTCGGATGGTTCAACCAACTCTGTGGAATACACTTGGATAGGTCGGCCAAACCCTTTTGATTTTGTTCGGAGGTTTTCATAGTCCAGGACCAGATGAACATTTCTATGCACAAACCCCGCATCAACCCTCCATCCCACGAATATACCAGGAAAAGTTCTTGGGCTAAACGCTGGCAATTCTCTATGTTTCGGGGGTTTATAATAGACCAAGGCACCCAACGGAATTCTCAGGCCTGTGAATGGCGAACCGCCATTTGCAGCTTCATAGCATGTAAGCATGGACTTTTCCGTCTTGACCTCATCCTTTTCATTAGGGTGTATTGGCGCAAGAGTGCTAAAGCTACGTGCTACGCAGAAGTATTCAACACTTCTGGGCCACAAGTCATGAGAAAAACCTGCCTTAAGGTGGATTGACCTCACACCTTCTTTGATGGATCTAATGATGCGTTCTAGTTTGGCATTATGGTAATCATCATTTGGGATTCCCGGATCAGGTAACCAACCCAGATATTTAACCGCTTCGACCAATTCTGTGGCGCAGTCAGTTTTGACGTTGCACAAGGCTTTGCCATGCGCTCTTGTCCCGCCGAACTTTTGCAGTGCCGCGATGTTAGCATCAGTGGTTCTATTTGTTTGAGGGAACCCCTGCAAAGCCCCACTGTACTCATCGTAACAAACAAGACATGCCCTTTCCCCCTCTGACCCTTTTGTTAGATCTTCCCCCAAGATTATGTGGTCCGCACGAAGTTGATGGCCAAAATGCAGTGGTGGAGCCTCTTCCGGGTCTACCTCAAGGTCCCTTTTTCTGTGGTACCTAGCTGTCATTTTGGCCCTACGGCAAACTTCACAGTATCTATTTTTAGGGAAATGGGTTAAAGCATGTTTGAGAGTTTTGGATTCGGCTTGCAACTTATCCCGTACCGACGGTGTCCAAGGGTTTAATTCCTCATCTTCAGAATCTAATGCCTTATCAGCATCTTCTTTTGAAGGTTCTTTTGCCATGATTATTTCATCGTCCCCAGCCCCAAAGTGCGGCACATCTGCCTCCCTTAAAACCAAAGGTTCCTCTGACCTCGGAAGATCATCTGGCCTTCTCATTGGTTCGTCCTCATGCGTTTCTCGCCTTGGTGGACCGAGAAATGGAACTGGAGCTTCAACTGGCATGTCCCTAGAAGAGCTGCTGCCGCCTGTTGATGCCGGCATGGCAATTGTCACAGATTCAGAGATTATTGGAACATTTTCTTGAACCCTATCAGCGTAGATTTTGGCTGACTCCGGCACATGATGGACAATGTCCTGCACTCGATCGGCTTTTACCAAATAAGGCAACTGATTTGGAAACCATATGAAAGGTCTTTGATGTTCATTCACCTGAATTCCTACGGAAAGAGCGTGTGGACAATCCTTTAACGTATAGAACGTGTTGTTACCTGATAATGACCCTTGGAGATTTAAGGCTTTCGAACTTGGCTTAACTCCCCCCCCAGTGGCGAACTGGATCCTTTCAGGTGCATCGATGACATGTTCTTTGAACTCTTCTGGCATCGTGCGGAAGGAAATTAAGTTTCTACCAGCCCCTGTGTCCAAAAGAAACTCTTGATTCACCTCAGGCACAACTGGATTGACACAGGCTGCAATGGCTGTGAACACTTTGACTGCTTTTTCGAACATTCCGACTCTTGGGATTTTAAGTCTGGGATTAGGCTTTTGAGGTTGTGGCTTCAAAAACTCCCTGCATGCACGTTTGGCTTTATTAAACACCCCCTTGGTAAAGGTCTCACCCTCTGAAGGTAGTACAACTCTTGGCTGCTTTTCCGACTCGGATGCATTGACCCCAAACTTCCCACCCTCGGCCTGATGCGGCGCATGAGTGCGGCTCACATCTTGACCGGAGCAAGGTTGGACCTGGGATGCCACAACAGTCGCGGCTGCCACAGTTGCTGCGCCAGCACTGGAAGACGTGCCCTTTCCAGCAAGACCCCTAGGCTTATCCCCCTTATACAGGTTATTGGGGTCATGGAGATACGGACATTCGTTTCCTTTGTTGCAACTATTGTACGCGTAATACATACATGGAAATTTCTTTCGGTCACCCTCTTTTACCTTTTTACCCTTTGGACTCTTTTCATCCTTTTTGTTACCCTTACCTGAACTTTTGCCTTTAGCAGCGGCAGCTTGGACATCTGAAGGTTGTGCATCCTTTGAATGCTTTTCCGACTTGCCCTTGGGCTCCCTTTTGTTTTTGTCAGGTTTGTCAGGCTTAGAGTCTTTTGTGTCCTTTTGTTTGTTTTTGTTTTGGTCATCCTTCTGCTTCTCTTTGATCGGCTTCGAAGGTGCTGCATTGGCATCCTTACTGGATGATGCAATGTTTGCCAAGGACTTCTCAATGCTAGCTGTATTCTCCTCCAACTGGTGGATTTCAATGGCTTCTACGAGTTTATCATATAACCAAAGATAGCTACGCTTTGATGACGTCCCGGAAGAATTTCTAAATCTGTCGATGGCCAACTGCAATTTGGGGTGAGATTTCAACTGTTCAAACAAGAGGCTCCTAAGTGACGAATCTGAAGGCCGATCACTGACCTCCAAGGCTTGCCAAATGAAGTCAAACTTGTTACGGAAATCTTCGAGTGCTTTGATGTCTGAACCCTGCATTTTCAAATTGAGAAGGTGACTTTGAGTTAGGGCTACGCCTCTATCCCTTTCCATCTTATACTTCTCAAAAATGATCCAAAGCAACTGCCTCCCTTTGGGCTGCTTGTGTTTCCTTTGATATGACTCTTGCATGGTTTGGAAGTGCATGGCAAACCGAGTATTTTTACTTAGCTCCAGCAACTTGCTGCCCAAGACACGGTCCAACAGCGGAAACGGCAATGAATCATTTAGGGACTCAAACGCCTTTGGCTTTACGCACTCTTCTATCCATTTAAAAACAGGCTCTTCGTCCCCTTTAGCTAGTTTACAGATTAGGTTAAACACCGAGTTTCTAAATGCCCTCGCATCTGATGCCGATTTGGGGAGGTTAGGGATCTTCAGATGATCGTACTGTTTGGTCCGCATGATTTTCTTTTCATACTTGTATGGATTTACAACACGACTCCGATTGCTTGAGGATGATACCCCAGAAGCATTTGACCCCCTTGGCGGTGTGGGAGAACCACTTCCACCGCCCCTGCTTTCCTTACTGCTAGACGACGACGAACCAGGTGGTGATTTTGGAGGGGTGGCTATGTCATACTCCTTTGGAGGATTGGGTGACCCTTTATTGGAGCCATTCCCTTTTGACTTTCTACCGCCCCCTTGATTGGATGCAAAACCATGAACAACTGATGCCAATGACTCAACTTTTGCAAACAACTCCTTGAGCTGGGCATCCTTAGGACTATCCCCATGTTGCGAAGGCATGGCAAACAACTGAACTTGTGGGTTTTGCACCGGGCTTGCAACACTCCCTGAACCAGAACTGTGACCCGTCTGTCCTCCGGTGCGTAAATGCAACTCGGAGTCCCGACTTAGTCTTGACTGTCCGATTCCTGAAGCGACTGGTAATTGCAATGGCATTTGAACATCCGTACCATCAGCGGCTCTAGATGTTGGGCTCATGGCCGACTTATTTTGCAATTTGCTTAACAACGACTGCTGCTCATCAACCCTTTGAGTTAAAGCATTAATCATTTTTATTTGTTCAACCGATTTCATGGACAATTCCCCATTGATACGGACCAGTTCAGTGATTTTACCCTCCAAACTTGACACCACAGACTGAGCTTCGAGTTTAATCCTTTGGACCTCGGCTCTAGCTTGGGACTTAGCACTCTCAATCTCTTTTGAAGCATCTTGGACAATCTGGGTTGTACCCGCCCTGGTATCCTCCAATTCTTTCTGAAGTTGAATGGACTGAGCTTGGGATTCCGAAATTGCCCTTCTGGCCTGAGACTGAAAATGTTCTAAGTACTGCATAGCTTCTGTTCTAGTGGAAGTCTGAATATCTTCAACCATCTGAGTTGCTTGTACCTGAAAAAATCTTTGGGACTCTTCCACAGCTTGGATGGCTTGGGATTTTAAACTACTCCTAGCTTCCTCCACAGCATGTGCGGCTTGTGCAACTACAAAAGGATCCATTGAAACATTCAATTCATTTTTGATGAACGTGGGACCCTGAGATTGACCCTGGCTGGATGCGGCTCCCTGCTGACCCGACCTGGTGGATTCATACTGGCCATGAAACGGATTCGAATGAACATGATCTTGTGCTTCTAGCTGAACAGCATTCATATTTGGTGCAATCAACGGTGAAGATTGAGGAGATCCCAAAAACTGAGACAAAGTTTCTGGGCTTTTATAAGGATTACCCTGGATGTCTAGGGTTCCCCCAGCTTCCCCCATGGTATGAACAGCAATCCGATTTTCTGGAATGGCTATCCTTTGATCCCTACTCCCCCTTGGCTCCGGAGTTGACTGCGATGTTGAACTAGAGGTTGTCATCGATTGGGATGGTGTGACAGGATTGGCAACTGTTTGTGCCGCACCCACTTCTAAACCCCTTTGAGATCTAGAACGTTCTGAACTTCCCTCTTGTGAGCTCTGCATTGTGATTTTGGGTTGGTTTGAGAACTTATGCACTTCCCTCCAAAGACCGTTAATCCCCGGAATGTTGCACAGGTTTATGCACTTCCCTCCAAAGACCGTTAATCCCCGGAATGTTGCACAGGTTTATGCACTTCCCTCCAAAGGCTTTTTAATCCCTGAAATGTTGCACAGGTTTGTGCACTTCCCTCCAAAGACTTTTTAACCCCTGGAATGTTGCACAGGTTTGTGCACTTCCCTCCAAAGACTTTTAACCCCTGGAATGTTGCACAGGTTTGTGCACTTCCCTCCAAAGACTTTTAACCCCTGGAATGTTGCACAGGTTTGTGCACTTCCATCCAAAGACTTTTAACCCCTGGAATGTTGCACAGGTTTGTCAACACTCTTACCACCTAGAATCTTTTCACCCTAGCAAGGAACACAAAGACAATTGCAACACTTTTACCACTAAGAGCCGTTAACCCAAAAAATGGAATGCCGGTTGCCTGAATGCCCTTCCCACCAAAAGCTTTGACCTAGGATTGGAATGCTAACTGCTTTCACGCCCTTACCACCAAGAATCTTAGACCCCTGGAATGGAGCGCAAACGCTTCTTCAGAGCTTTCTCGAATCACTTCGTGATCATCGTCTGCCAAAGCGCAAGGAATTTCGTAATTCGAGAGTGTGGCTTTTGATTGTAGCCGCCTTCCCAACGATTCCACAGCGTTCCCTGGTTACGAAAATCGATGTGATGAGTCCTTCGTCTGCAATCTGTTGATATGAATTGCAAATTCGAAGTAGGTTGTCCAGATTTTTGCTAACTGTTTTGATCCACTAGATGGTCGAGATTTTGCCTTTAGCACCCGAGCTTCACTAGATGGACAAGGCTTTTTGCCTGAGGCACAACAGATGTTGATGATGATGCCCTTTGAGCCGAGCCTGTTGGGTAATCGAATCGTCCTGATGCTTTCGAAGTTGGTCGAGCTTTTGCAGCTGGCCTTTCCAAGATCTGAACCTCCTCCTCTGATGAAGATGTTTCGACTTCCCAAACAGTTGCCCCTTGCAAACACCGAGTTACAAACCTGAAATTTCCACTGCTTGGCGTTTTCAAGTCTGTCCCGAGTTACAAATGGTCGATGCAACCTCTGTCCGAAGCTATTGCTACAGCCCTACGGCTGATAACCAAAAGATTCTCAAAGAATCAGTTGGCTCAACCACGTAAACCCTTTTACCTCGGGCAATGCGATCTTGAGCCAAACAGTTGGCCATGGTATACATTTGTAGACCTGGACCACTGGATGTTTGGCATATGACTGAATTAGTTAAAACAAGTGGACATGTATTAATGTCAGTTCGAGCAAACTGGATTCCTGGGTCTAGTGTACTTTAACATGACCGCATGCAATGGTTATGAATTCCAGTCTACATTGATTGCTATGGAAGCATTTGTTGGTGATACTACATTGCACTACACTGCACTACGTGAGGAGGCATATTATTCGTAATCTTTCTTCTTATATAAATATTAATTAACAATAGATTGGGAACTGTGGGATGATCATGGAGTAACTATGGGATATCGCCCAATTACGAAACCATTATAAGGATTTATAAGGATGATGATTGGGATAGCCATTGGGATTCTTTCAATGACTATCCACAATATTGCTATACATGGGGTGGTGAAATCATCCCCAAATGACAGTTGTTCCTGGCATTGGTTTATGACAAATCTCAAGTTGCAGGCATAGCGGCATAGCGGTGAAAGGGTAGCTACACCAATTTGTTGCAGCTTGCACAGCCGTTTGGGTCAGGGGCTTAGCCGGTTTGAAATCACACCCCCTAAATTCAAAAATTAATGAAGAGGCGGAATTAAAACCCTTCTGTGCCCAATTTTACCTTTACGTCACAGCTATGTTCTTGAGTTTGGTGTATCCAAGAAGCAGTATGGGCCAGCAAAATGCAAGGCTGCAAGTGGCACACACGACCAACTTGATGCTTTCCTTACGGCAATCAGTGGCCCAAGGTGGCCAACTTCTTGACAATTATGCATGCACGTGTATACATGTATACATGTATGTATGTATGTCTGTCTGTATGTCTGTATGTCTGTATGTCTGTATGTATGTATGTCTGTATGTCTGTCTGTATGCCTGTATGTCTGTATGTATGTATGTATGTATGCATGCACGTATGTATGTATGTAAGTATGTATGTGTGTGTCTGTGTGTATGTTTGTGTGTGGATGTCTGTGTGTGTATGTCTGTGTGTGTGTGGGTATGTCTGTGTCTGTATGCCTGTGTGTGTGTATGTCTGTGTGTGTCTGTATGTATGTATGTATGTATGTATGTATGTATGTATGCATGTGTGCATGTGTGCATGTGTGCATGTGTGCATGTGTGCATGTGTGCATGTGTGCATGTATGCATGTATGCATGTATGCATGTATGCATGTATGCATGTATGCATGCATGCATGCATGGCTGTCTGGCTGTCTGTCTGTCTGTATGTATGTATGTATGTGTGTGTGTATGTCTGTGCGTATGTCTGTGCGTATGTCTGTGCGCATGTCTGTGCGCATGTCTGTGCATATGGCACGTATGGTAAGTATGGGACGTATGGTACGTATGGTACGTATGGTACGTATGGTACGTATGGTAGATATGGTACGTATGGTACGTGTGGTACGTATGGTACGTATGGTACGTATGGTACGTATGGTACGTATGGTACGTATGGTAGGTATGGTATGTATGGTATCTATGGTATCTATGGTATCTATGGTATCTATTGTATCTATGGTATCTATGGTATGTATGTAGTGTATGTAGTGTATGTAGTGTATGTAATGTAATGTAATGTAGTGTAGTGTAGTG
>CAMXCT020000102.1:588358-630858 GCA_947184155.2 Cladocopium goreaui
ACATGTTTTGTGGGGAACTATGTTGAATATGTTCTCGCCCCTTTCGTGGCACAACATGCCTTTTGACGCCCTTTCGCGAAGCTCTTTCGCCAGCTTTCGCGACCATGCGTTTTGTCTTCGCAGGAACGCCATAGATTAATTCAAGATAAATTGGTGCAAGGGATTCTTAAAAGCTGCTCGGCTTGGGTGAAGTAACCCCCAAACACAGGACACGGATTTCCAGCTCCTGTTTTTCCGCCAAAATATATGTGTCAATTGTGTCAAATATGAGTACAATATGACCATTAAATCAAGCACCGCTCGCCTTTGATGAACGTCCCATCGCTATGCTTCAAGCAGTTGGGATTTGGATGGCTCTTGGTCCCTTTCCTCGATCGGCGATGCCAAATTTGGTGCTGGACGTGGAAAAGGTACCACCATAACGTGGTAAACCCAATATTCACCACATTATATACATTATTAAGGGTGTCAATTGCATTAACCACATTAACATACCTTAATTATTTGTGATTGGGTGTCAATTTGTCAACATCCCAATATTAAACCATCCCCAAAATCATCATTGGTCATTAGGTGGTAGAATAAACCATCCCCAGATGGTAGGTCATTGATCATCCTTCAGGGGTCGTGTTCGTCGTGTTCCGCGCGTGCCCAAGTTGCTTGTCCCAGGATAAGTTCGGACACCAGTTGCCTGTGGCAAATACGACACAGGATGAGCCATTGCGAGTGGAAACGCCATGTTTTCTGTCAACTGGCAAAAGAGCAATGTGTCTCACACTTCCCAGGATTGGTGATTCTCGGCAGTTTTGGGTCACCATCACCCCTCATTTCGGCATGGCGTGGCATGGCCCAGGCACCCATGGAAAGCCAGGAATAGGGTTTCGGACTTGGAAAGCGCACGTCGCATTTCAAATCCTGGGTTGAAAAAGGCAGCACCAAATGTGCCGAATGGTTTTGTCCAGAAAAGGGGAATTTGCCCCCAATAAATGGCCATCTGTGTTTTCCTAGCTGTAATGATGAAAATCATGATTGAATAGAGAGATAATGACAAACCACTGCGTTTTGGGTAACCTGTTTTTGGGCAAGCTCAGTTCCAAACGGTGGATGTGGCAAAACCAAAACATATCACCAACAAAAAAAAGTTACAGCATGTTCCAGCACATCGGAAGAACATGTTGTGAACATTTTACCTCGGCATGTCAATTTTTCAGAGGAGGAACATGGAGTTTTTCTCCATGTTCCCAACAGGCCAGAAATGGTTCACACAATTTTTTCACCATCCCTGGGGGGCAAAGCTTGGCAAATCTGAAGCGGGCAACGGTGCAGGGCGCGATGCCCACAAAGTCGCCCTGCGCCGTGATCCCGCCGGATGAGAAGAATAAATAAGAATATATAAGAATAATGAATATCCGGAACCCGGTTTAATGACAATCATGAGACAAGTAATGCTCGGGCAAGCCGGGGGAAGTTTCAAGAATCTCTTGACATCTCATTCGTGTGCCATCTCTTGAAAAAAGGTTGGACCTTTTCTCATTAATCTCATCGCATGGCAGCTTCTCTTGGACACTTCTCATTGCATCCCATTGTCGCTGCACTCCGTGTCATCCCATCTCATCTCATCTAATTTCATCTCATCTTGTCTCAAGTCTTCTCTCTTCTCAATCGGCTCAGGCCCTCGCAGCTCTTTGCAGCTGCTTTCAACTGAACAAAGTTGTGCTGATCCTTTCTCATTTTATCTTTTTCTGACAATCTTTTGTGGTCCATCTACTCTCTTCCCATCATCTCTCCCCAACTCACCTCTCGTCCTGCCGTATCTGGTCCAGGCATTCTGTGGCAGCGGCTGCACGCGCGCAAACTAAACAAACCCTAAACATCCCGAAACCACCCCTAGATATACCTTGAGCATCCTTGGGCCACCTCATCTCAGCTCACTCTCAGATCATCTCACATTACTCGCAGCTCCATCTCATTGCACCCTCAGCTCATTGCAGTGACCTTCGTGAGAACCATTGTAGGGACAATCATTGCAGTGACTTTCATCGCAGTGACTTTCATCGCAGTGACTTCATTGCAGTAACTTACGTTGCAGTGACAATCATTGCAGAGACAATCGTTGCAATGAGAACCATTGTAGGGACAATCATTGCAATGACTTTCATCGCAGTGACTTTCATCGCAGTGACTTCATTGCAGTAACTTACGTTGCAGTGACAATCATTGCAGAGACAATCATTGCAATGAGAACCATTGTAGGGACAATCATTGCAGTGACTTTCATCGCAGTGACTTTCATCGCAGTGACTTCATTGCAGTAACTTACGTTGCAGTGACAATCATTGCAGAGACAATCGTTGCAATGAGAACCATTGTAGGGACAATCATTGCAGTGACTTTCATCGCAGTGACTTTCATCGCAGTGACTTCATTGCAGTAACTTACGTTGCAGTGACAATCATTGCAGAGACAATCATTGCAATGAGAACCATTGTAGGGACAATCATTGCAGTGACTTTCATCGCAGTGACTTTCATCGCAGTGACTTCATTGCAGTAACTTACGTTGCAGTGACAATCATTGCAGAGACAATCATTGCAATGAGAACCATTGTAGTGACAATCATTGCAGTGACTTTCATCGCAGTGACTTTCATCGCAGTGACTTCATTGCAGTAACTTACGTTGCAGTGACAACATTGCAGAGACAATCATTGCAATGAGAACCATTGTAGTGACAATCATTGCAGTGACTTTCATCGCAGTGACTTTCATCGCAGTGACTTACGTTGCAGTGACAATCATTGCAGAGACAATCATTGCAATCATTGCAATGAACCATTGTAACAATCATGCAGTGTCGCAGTGACTTTCATCGCAGTGACTTCATTGCAGTGACTTACGTTGCAGTGACAATCATTGCTGACAATCATTGCAGTGACTTCAATGAGCAACCATTGTAGTGACATCATGCAGAGCACAATCATAGTGACTCAATGATCGCAGTGACTTCATTGCAGTGACTTACTTGCAGTGACATCATTGCAGAGACAATCATTGCATGAGAACCATTGTAGTGACAATCATTGCAGTTTCATCGCAGTGACTTTCATCGCAGTGACTTCATTGCAGTGACTTACGTTGCAGTGACAATCATTGCAGAGACAATCATTGCAATGAGAACCATTGTAGTGACAATCATTGCAGTGACTTCCATCGCAGTGACTTTCATCGCAGTGACTTCATTGCAGTGACTTACGTTGCAGTGACAATCATTGCAGAGACAATCATTGCAATGAGAACCATTGTAGGGACAGTCATTGCAGTGACTTTCATCGCAGTGACTTTCATCGCAGTGACTTCATTGCAGTAACTTACGTTGCAGTGACAATCATTGCAGAGACAATCATTGCAATGAGAACCATTGTAGGGACAATCATTGCAGTGACTTTCATCGCAGTGACTTTCTCATCGACAGTGACTTCATTGCAGTAACTTAAACGTTGCGTGACAATCATTGCAGAGACAATCATTGCAATGAGAACCATTGTAGTGACAATCATTGCAGTGACTTTCATCGCAGTGACTTTCATCGCAGTGACTTCATTGCAGTGAACTACGTCTACGTTGCAGTGACAATCATTGCAGAGACAATCATTGCAATGAGAACCATTGTAGTGACAATCATTGCAGTGACTTTCATCGCAGTGACTTTCACCGCAGTGACTTCATTGCAGTGACTTACGTTGCAGCGACAATCATTGCAGAGACTATCATTGCAATGAGAACCATTGTAGTGACAATCATTGCAGTGACTTTCATCGCAGTGACTTTCATCGCAGTGACTTCATTGCAGTGACTTACGTTGCAGTGACAATCATTGCAGAGACAATCATTGCAATGAGAACCATTGTAGTACAATCATTGCAGTGAACTTTTCATTCATCGCAGTGCCTTTCATCGCATTGACTTCATGGCAGGACTTACTTGCAGTGACAATCATTGCAGAGACAATATTGCAATGAGAACCTTGTAGTGACAATCATTGCAGTGGCCTTTCATCGAAGCGACCTCATCGCAGTGAACTTCAATCATTGCAGTGACTTACGTTTGCAGTGACAATCATTGCAGAGACATCATTGCATGAGAACCATTGTCGTGACGCAGAGACAATCATTGCAATGAGAACCATTGTAGTGACAATCATTGCAGTGACTTTCATCGCAGTGACTTTCATCGCAGTGACTTACGTTGCAGTGACAATCATTGCAGAGACAATCATTGCAGAGAAAATCATTGCAATGAGAACCATTGTAGTGACAATCATTGCAGTGACTTTCATCGCAGTGACTTTCATCGCAGTGACTTCATTGCAGTGACTTACGTTGCAGTGACAATCATTGCAGAGACAATCATTGCAATGAGAACCATTGTAGTGACAATCATTGCAGTGACTTTCATCGCAGTGACTTTCATCGCAGTGACTTCATTGCAGTCACTTACGTTGCAGTGACAATCATTGCAGAGACAATAATTGCAATGAGAACCATTGTAGTGACAATCATTGCAGTGACTTTCATCGAAGCGACTCTCATCGCAGTGACTTCATTGCAGTGACTTACGTTGCAGTGACAATCATTGCAGAGACAATCATTGCAATGAGAACCATTGTAGTGACTGCAGAGACAATCATTGCAATGAGAACCATTGTAGTGACAATCATTGCAGTGACTTTCATCGCAGTGACTTTCATCGCAGTGACTTCATTGCAGTGAACTACGTCTACGTTGCAGTGACAATCATTGCAGAGACAATCATTGCAATGAGAACCATTGTAGTGACAATCATTGCAGAGACAATCATCGCAGTGACTTTCATCGCAGTGACTTCATTGCAGTGAACTACGTCTACGTTGCAGTGACAGACATTGCAGAGACAATCATTGCAATGAGAACCATTGTAGTGACAATCATTGCAGTGATTTTCATCGCAGTGACTTTCATCGCAGTGACTTACGTTGCAGTGACAATCATTGCAGAGACAATCATTGCAGAGAAAATCATTGCAATGAGAACCATTGTAGTGACAATCATTGCAGTGACTTTCATCGCAGTGACTTTCATCGCAGTGACTTCATTGCAGTGACTTACGTTGCAGTGACAATCATTGCAGAGACAATCATTGCAATGAGAACATTTTAGGACAATCATTTGCGTGACTTTCATCGCGTGACTACTCATCGCAGTGATTCATTGCAGTGCCTTACGTTGGCATTTAAATCATTGGGGGGGCGAGACCCTCATTGCAATGAGAACCATTGTCAGTGACATCAGTGCAGTGGCTTTCAACATCGCGTGACTTTCATTTCATCTCATTGACTTCATTGCAGTGACTTACGTTGCAGTGACAATCATTGCAGAGACAATCATTGCAATGAGAACCATTGTAGTGACAATCATTGCAGCGACTTTCATCGCAGTGACTTTCATCGCAGTGACTTCATTGCAGTAACTTACGTTGCAGTGACAATCATTGCAGAGACAATCATTGCAATGAGAACCATTGTAGTGACAATCATTGCAGTGACTTTCGTCGCAGTGACTTCATTGCAGTGACTTACGTTGCAGTGACAATCATTGCAGAGACAATCATTGCAATGAGAACCATTGTAGTGACAATCATTGCAGTGACTTTCATCGCAGTGACTTTCATCGCAGTGACTTCATTGCAGTGAACTACGTCTACGTTGCAGTGACAATCATTGCAGAGACAATCATTGCAATGAGAACCATTGTAGTGACAATCATTGCAGTGACTTTCATCGCAGTGACTTCATCGCAGTGACTTCATTGCAGTGACTTACGTTGCAGTGACAACATTGCAGAGACAATCATTGCAATGAGAACCATTGTAGTGACAATCATTGCAGTGACTTTCATCGCAGTGACTTTCATCGCAGTGACTTCATTGCAGTGACTTACGTTGCAGTGACAATCATTGCAGAGACAATCATTGCAATGAGAACCATTGTAGTGACAATCATTGCAGTGACTTTCATCGCAGTGACTTTCATCGCAGTGACTTCATTGCAGTGACTTACGTTGCAGTGACAATCATTGCAGAGACAATCATTGCAATGAGAACCATTGTAGTGACAATCATTGCAGTGACTTTCATCGCAGTGACTTTCATCGCAGTGACTTCATTGCAGTGACTTACGTTGCAGTGACAATCATTGCAGAGACAATCATTGCAATGAGAACCATTGTAGTGACAATCATTGCAGTGACTTTCATCGCAGTGACTTTCATCGCAGTGACTTCATTGCAGTGACTTACGTTGCAGTGACAATCATTGCAGAGACAATCATTGCAATGAGAACCATTGTAGTGACAATCATTGCAGTGACTTTCATCGCAGTGACTTTCATCGCAGTGACTTCATTGCAGTGACTTACGTTGCAGTGACAATCATTGCAGAGACAATCATTGCAATGAGAACCATTGTAGCGACAATCATTGCAGTGACTTTCATCGCAGTGACTTTCATCGCAGTGACTTTCATCGCGGTGACTTTCATTGCATTGCAGTGACATTCATTGCTGTTGCAATCAGTGCTGTTCATTTTCGAAACTCCGTAACACAGAAGTATATATAGACGTCTAAACTTCCTTTGAATAAAGGGAATTTCATTCCAAACAGAGTTTTGAAGACAAACAACACATATGTTCCCTGAAATTCCGGAACCCTCCCAATATTGGCAGCTGGTTGGCACCTGCTCCTTGATGATTGGCATCTGTGCCGGATTGGTTGCCTTTCCAAAGTCATAGGTCACAAATTGGCTGAACTCCCCCTGCAGGGCATTCGGCGTCTTCTGTACCGTTGACGGATTCTTAAACTTCATCCTGTGGCGAGTGACCACATCAATCCCATACTTCCTGGTCTGACGGATTGGGCTCTGCAAGTGTTCTGTCAAGATCTCGGTGTGCACATACTTCAGTGCACCAGTCAGATCTGCGATATCATCATCTTCCATGGCGTGGGTGTCCACAGCAGATCCAGCCATACATCTGTAGATATCGAAATCCTGACGGGATTCCTCCATTAACCTCATCTTTCGGGTAGATCAAATCTGAACCACCATTTCAAGTGATGTTCAAAACCCACCAAGAGGAAATATGATGAAATTATGTGGCGAACCGCGGCGAACCCCCCCAAAAAAACACAACACGTGTTGAATTTTGTTCAATTATTTTGAGAGGCCCAAACTGGTGAATCCAAAATAATCCAAAGAGACCCCCTGTCCTGAGCTTCGTCCAATACATCATCTGTCATCTGTGGATCCCCGGAAGCTCCCGAACTTGTAGCAGGCGCAGTTACTGCAGCATGCTTGGCCGAGATCGCAGTCGTGCCTCAGGGCGTTGGAGTCAACAGATCCACCTGGCCACTTTACCAGTGAACTTCCCCGGAAAACAGCTGGGCCCCAACTGCCAAAGGGGCTCCAATATCCCAGACATTGGGCATAATACAAATCATTTTGATTCGTTGATCCCCCGTGTTTGTTCGGGAAATTACAGTTTTTGGCCTCCCACGTTACTCTTTGCGACTCAAAAATGGCTGGAAAATTCCATGTTCACAAATGGTTTTCCCATTTATATAACTGCCCTTATCTACCCTCTGGCAATCAAACATGGCAATGGAACATCCCCCATTTAGATATGTTTTTTCCATCAAAACAATTTTAAACATCTTTTCAATGACTTTGGACAAAGGTGCCGGGCTTTGGCTTGGCACTGGGGGCATTGGGATCCGGACAGGCTGGGAACTGCTCGCCCCCACAGAAGCGACCTCACGGGAACTGGCCCACTGACCACAAGTGGTGAAGAGGTCTGATGATGATGATGATGATGATGATTATGGCTATGGAAAAGCAGAGGTGGGAACAGTCAGAGAAAAGAGAAGAGGAGAGAAGATCAGGGAAGTGAAAGAGCACAAAGAAAGAAGATGCAGGTGCGCGAAAAGGTAGGGAAGTCGCGATTCACTATGTTTTTCCAATGATTGTGGCTCCAGAGGGTCGAAAAGTAGGCTCGCTAAAGCGGCGGGTGCGGATCCATCTGGCCAGATGAGAAATGAAAAATTGCACGCCGTTGTGGCGCGAAGCACATGTCCAATTCAAAATGTACAAAGCACATTTTAAGTCGGACAGCTTTGTCGAAAAAGTGCACGCCGTTGTGGCGCGAAGCACATTTCCATGTCAACAGCGTAAAAAACTGACGGTCTCAGACCACTTTTGGAAGTTGAGATGATGAAAAAGTGGACTCCTTTGAGGCGCGAAGCAGATTTCCAAGTCAAAATGTACAAACACACCATGCTCGGACCACTTTTGGAAGTTGACATGTCGAAAAAGTGCACGCCGTTCTGGCGCGAAGCGCGTTTCGAAGTCAAAAGTGAAAAAAACTAAAGGGTTCGGAGCACTTTTGGAAGTTCAGATGTCGTTGTGCGTGGCAGGCGCAAGGGATTCTGCATGTTGTTACAAGTGAGCAAAAACGGGCGAAGGCTTTGTAGCAATTTTAACTACAATCACCACTACAGTAAGCTACACTACACTCCAACACTACACTACACCACACTACCAAGACCACTAAAACAACTACAACTACACTACGGTACACTACACTACACTAATTACATCACATACACTACACTCCACTACACTCCGCTACACCACACTACACCACACCACACTGCACTACACTAGGCTAGACTCGACTAGACTACACTACAGCACGCAACACTACAGCACACTACGCTACACTACACTACATTACATTGCATTGCACTACATTCATTACACCACACCACAACTACAACTGCAACTGCAAGACGCTAATGACACTACACTACAACTACAACTCCACTACGCTACAACTACAGCTACAGCTGCACTACGCCACACTACATCCAGCAGTTGTGGGTGAGGTGACCACTGCAACCATTGCAACCACTCAAAAAAAACACACAACTCCAACCACCTTTCGGTCCATCAGTGGGTTCGGTCTGCCACCCATGCATCACAACAACTCACCTCTCCTATAGCGTCCTACCTTTGAAACTTCCGCCTTGTGCGGTACTACTGGAATGGTATGGTATGGTACGGTATGGTATGGTATGGTATGACGTTATATGGTATGATATGGTATGGTGTGGGATGATGTCGTCTGATCTGATATTACATGAAAATGAATATGAATATGACCACGAACATGACGAGGACAATGACAGTGACAATAACAGTGGCGATGACAATGACAATGAGGATGAGGATGATGATGATGACGATGAGGATGACGATGACGATGAGGATGCTGATGACGATGACGATGAGGATGCTGATGATGATGATGATGATGATGATGAGGATGAGGATGCTGATGAGGATGAAGAAGATGATGAGGATGATGATGATGATGATGATGATGATGATGATGATGATGATGATGATGATGACGATGACGATGACGATGAGGATGACGATGATGATGAGGATGCTGATGATGATGACAATGAGGATGCTGATGATGATGATGATGATGATGATGATGATGATGATGATGATGATGATGAGGATGAGGATGAGGATGAGGATGAGGATGATGATGATGATGATGATGGTGATGATGATGATGATGATGATGGTGATGGTGATGATGATGATGATGATGATGATGATGATGATGATGATGATGGTGGTGATGGTGATGATGATGATGATGATGATGGTGATGATGATGATGATGATGACGATGACGATGACGATGACGATGACGATGACGATGATGATGATGATGATGATGATGATGATGATGATGATGATGGTGATTCTGGTGGTGATTCTGGTGGTGATGATGATGATGATGATGATGGTGGTGAGGTGGTGAGGTGGTGAGGTGGTGAGGTGGTGTGCTGAGGTGGTGTGGTGAGGTGGTGTGGTAAGGTGGTGAGGTGGTGAGGTGGTGAGGTGGTGAGGTGGTGAGGTGGTGAGGTGGTGAGGTGGTGAGGTGGTGAGGTGGTGAGATGGTGAGGTGGTGAGGTCGTGAGGTCGTGAGGTCGTGAGGTCGTGAGGTCGTGAGGTCGTGAGGTCGTGAGGTAGGAGTAGGAGGAGTAGGAGGAGGAGGAGTAGGAGTAGGAGGAGGAGTAGGAGGAGTAGGAGGAGTAGGAGGAGTAGGAGGAGTGGGAGGAGGAGGAGTAGGAGGAGTATATAGGAGGAGTATATAGGAGGAGTTTATAGGAGGAGTATATAGGAGGAGTATATAGGAGGAGTATATAGGAGGAGTATATAGGAGGAGTATATAGGAGGAGTATATAGGAGGAGTATATAGGAGGAGTATATAGGAGGAGTATATAGGAGGAGTATATAGGAGGAGTAGGAGGAGTAGGAGGAGTAGGAGTCGGAGGAGTAGGAGTAGGAGTAGGAGGAGTAGGAGTAGTAGGAGTAGGAGGAGCAGGAGGAGGATGAGGAAGAGGATGAGGAGGAGGATGAGGAGGAGGATGAGGAGGAGGATGAGGAGGAGGATGAGGAGGAGTAGGAGTAGGAGTAGGAGGAGTAGGAGGAGTAGGAGGAGTAGGAGTAGGAGGAGTAGGAGTAGGAGGAGTAGGAGTAGGAGGAGTAGGAGGAGGATGAGGAGGAGGATGAGGAGGAGGATGAGGAGGAGGATGAGGAGGATGAGGAGGATGAGGAGGATGATGGGGAGAGGACGATGATGAGGAGGAGGAGGATGATGCCGATGAGGGCCAATCAAAGCTGCCAAAAAGATGCTGCTTCCAATGACATGGCTCATGGTGGTGTTGATGATTCTGGCGACAGCAGTTGGGAAACAGGTTTGATGTTTTGGGTCCCGATCCCGGAGCCGATTAGGTTCTCTGGGTGAATCGCGAAACTGCAGCAAGGGGCAATTCTTGTGCCCCTGCGCACCACAGCCAACTCCGGGACAACTTTCGTCATAGAAACACGGCAGCGTCTTCGAATGCAAGCAGCTTGCACATGGCGAAGCATCACCTAAGCCAGTCTGCTGAAGGGAATGTAGTGGGGGTCTCTATTGCTTTGGCACATCGAAATTTCCCGAAGGCACAGCAAGTTTAGCCAAAAAACTATAAAACAACTTCACGTCACTATGGGTATTGAAGGACCGACAATCAACCTCCCAGTTCCTGGAAGCTGGGGTCAGGACTTCCAAGCTCCAGCTTTGCCGGCTTCGCCTCTGGCTCTGCTGGTTTGGCTGCTGGCTTCGCTGCTGGCTTCGCTGCTGGTTTCACTGCTTCCTGCTTGGCATCCGCGTCTGGGCATGCAGGGAACTGCCCGTCCTTGTCCCCGCAAAAGCGGCCTGGTGTTGGCAGCAGCGGGTTGGGGGAATGCCAAATCCAGCACTAAGTTGGTGCCATTCCCTGGCAGTGAAAATGTCCACCCCTGGGTCCCGCACAATTCTCTAAACCCTCTGCTCCGCATCCCAATCCAGGACAGCTTTCATCGTAGAAGCAACGCATTTTGGAGGAGTGCTGACAAGGACATGAATCGTCACCTTGCGGAGCATGGGAACTAGCGCATATGCCAAACAGTGGATTCCAGCGGCGTCAGAAAAAGCATGGCTTGAAGCTGAGAAAGCAACGGTGTTTGCTCAGCTTCAGACTGGCCAATCTCACAGCAGGGGAGGCCGCTGCCACCGCCGCTTCCTTTTTGTCCTTCTCCTTTTCTGAAGGAAAGAGGATCATCGAATCTGGTTTCCTCGTCTCCAGGACCACGGCTTTCTGGGCCTCGGGACCTGAACAACATCCCCACGGGGTGATTTCCGCGCTGGGCCGTGTTCATTGATTTTACTTTTTCTCATTTGATTACTTTCAGAGGCTTGAAAACCCGCAGTCTTTACAGTGTATCTTGGAATCTTGGACAACTAATTATCTGAGATCTGGTGGCGTTTCCAAAACAGAAAGCGACCTCATGCGGACCTCAGTTTTTCGCATGGGGATATTCAATATATAAATTGGATGACTACTCAACTAATCATAATAATGAACCATTTTCGAAAATCAGACAATCCACATTCTGGAATCTACTTGGTCGTTTCTTGATTACTCATGTCTGAGGTCTAAAGACAAGACATTTTTTGGCCAAGCCTCTATCACTCTAGTTCCAAGGGCATCTAGAAGGCAGAGCCCTGAAAAATATGAGGTTTTGTTTCGGGCCGGCCCTCTCCGCCTAAATGCCCTGCGAACTAGACTACATGATCAAAGGAATTAGAGGCCAATCTTGTTTTGCTAAACATCTAATCCCTCCAGTTTCCAGGCCACGTAGCATGGCTCTCCCCGGTTACAAAGGCATTACAGGTCACCAAAAAAAATACGCGTTTTGTTGAAAACGCAACCAGATTTCACATAATGTGAGATTCCAAGATAAAAATGCGTAAAAATATGTAAAAAAAAAATGTTGAAACATTTGCAAGTTCAATGAATGACAAACAGTAGACCGCCAAGGGCGCCACCAGTGACAAACCACTGAGTGTCCCCACCCCAAGGACACAGGCCGAGCCAAAGGACCCAAAATGCGCCATGGCACATGGCCTTCATTGGATCGCCTTCGGTTAAACTGTTGAAGCTTAACATGGCCGAATACTCAGCCTATCTCAGCATTATCCCGGGGGACAGGTTGGTGAACATATGCCCATGATGGTAGGTTTGCGGGAATTTCTTGTGTTTCCATGTGTCATGTGTGGTTTGGAGCCACTGGCACTGAGAGAAGTTACAATCAAAGAAGACTCATAATGAGATTGCCACAGAACCTGCAGGACGAGAGAAAGAATCCTGCAAAGATCCGCTCTTGGATAAGACGTAGATAAAATCAAGGCCCATATAGCATTATTGAGGGCCCGGTTTGCGCCAGGAATTTTTCGCCCTTCCCGGGGAATTTGTTCCCCCTCAATGTCGCATCAATTCCCTGGCTATTTGCAGCATGTTAAACCTCGAAGCTGCCGTTTCGACATAATTTGCAACATTTTGGAACCACTTCTACGGTAACTACAGCATTTTGGCGCTACAAACTGACGGTAAGTAAAGCATTTTGGAGCTAGAAACTCTTATTTCTGCCGGATTCAGAATTTTTTGGAGCTAGCAGCAATCTGGGGTTGGTTCAGCTAGAAGTGTTGTTGGGGCTGCTGTGGTGTGTGTTTGCGGTTGGTTAAAGGTATCGGTATCGTGGGTTGGGTAAGTCATTCCAGGTCGGTTTAAAGTTGGTCTATAAATGGCGTTTGTGTAGCGCTTGTTTGGCGTGAATTTAGTGTTGGTGCAATATGTTGTTTAGGGTTAGTTTGCGGTTTAGCTAGGAGTCCGCTTAGTTTTAGGGTTGGTTCAAAGAGCATGGTATTAGGGCTGTTGTAGGATTTGTTTCGGTTTGGGTGAAGGTATTTTGGAATACTTCTTATTCTTTAAGATATGTTCAGTGTTGGTTTAAGTTTGGTGTAAGGTTTTGTTTAGATTTGGTTTAGGGTTGTGTTCCAGGCCGCTTTGAAACTGTACAGTAGCTAAATTGATTTAGGGTTTAATTTGGGCGGGCTTAGTGTTAGCTTAAAGTTTACTCTGGATTTATTTAATGTTGGCGTAATGCTTATTTAGCATTTTGTTCGACTTTTATTTCTGGCGTGCTTAGTGTTTGGTTTAAGATGTGTTTGAATTTTCTTTCGGTTCGGTTTATAGGGTTGATTCAGGGTTGGGTCAGTGGTTTATTGCTGGTTGGCTTAAGGTTGGTGCAAAGTTTTATCTAAAATCGGTTCAGGGTTTGATTCGGAATTTGTCGAAAATTCATTTGTCTTTTAGGTTTGGATTTGGGTTTGCTTTGGGTTGGGTTAACCCTTTATTTGGCATGCGTTTCAAGATTTATTTGAGGTTGCTTGAAAATTTAAAGTTGGCTTGGGGGGTGACTTTAAGGTGCGCGTGCAGTTTCCCTCGTGGGGGTTTTATTTCTTTTTTATCCATTTATGTATATAATATATATATATGCATACAGATAGTTTGCTTTAAGGTTTTCTTTGGAGTTGGATTAAGGGGTTCTTTGTAATCGGTTTATGGTTGGTTTAGGATTGGTTTGAGGTTGGTTTTAAAGTTTGATTGGAACTGGTTTGGGGACTATGGAATGTGGGTTTAATTTTTTATTGAATGTAGTTCGGAAATTTGTTTGAGGTTGTTGAGGGTTTTGTTAAAGTTGGCTTAATGGTTATTTCAAGTTGGCTTAGGGTCAATGTAATGCCGGCGCGCTTTCTGTTTTAAAGTCGTTCACGGTTTGGTTTAGAATTGGTTTGGGGCTGGTTAGAAATCTATTTTGGGTTGATTTGTGGTTTATTGAGGGTTGGTTCCAGGTTTTCTGTTCGTTTATTTGGGGTGGTTTCAGGTTGTATTTCAAAAATTGTTGGTGCTTTACTAAGGGTCAGTTTATCTTGCTATTTCAGATTGGCCAATGTTTTTTTAGGACTTGGTTCAACATTTATTTATGGTTGATTAAACATAGATCTAAGCTTTGGTGTCGTTTTTATTTTGAATTTTCTTTAGGGTTGGTCAAAGATTGGTTTAAAGCTGTATTTACTGTTTAGCGCCAATTAGTTTGCAGTTTCAAATTCGTTTAGGATTTGGGTAAGTAAGGTTGGATTTGGGTTGCAGTTGTTTTAGAACTTTACTTAGGGTTGGTTCAGGTCTTCTTTGTTTTATTGAAAGTTTGTTTATAATTTTTGCTGGCTTGCTGGCTGGCTGGCTTGCTTGCTTGATTGCTTGCTTGCTGCCCTGCTCGGTTGCTCAGTTGCTCAGTTGCTCGCTTGCTTGCTCGCTTGCTTGCTCGCTTGCTTGCTCGCTTGCTCACTTGCTTGCTCGCTTGCTCGCTTGCTTGCTCGCTCGCTCGCTCGCTTGCTTGCTCGCTCGCTCGCTTGCTTGCTCGCTCGCTCGCTTGCTTGCTCGCTCGCTTCCTTGCTTGCTTGCTTGCTTGCTTGCTTGCTTCCTTGCTTGCTTCCTTGCTTCCTTGCTTCCTTGCTTCCTTGCTTCCTTGCTTCCTTGCTTCCTTGCTTCCTTGCTTCCTTGCTTCCTTGCTTCCTTGCTTCCTTGCTTCCCTGCTTCCTTGCTTCCTTGCTTCCTTGCTTCCTTGCTTCCTTGCTTCCTTGCTTCCTTGCTTCCTTGCTTCCTTGCTTCCTTGCTTCCTTGCTTCCTTGCCTGGCTTGCTTGCTTGCTTGCTGGCTGGCTTGCTTGCTTGGCCTGCCTGCCTGCCTGCCTGCCTGTCTGGCTTGCTTGCCTGCTGGCTTCATTATGAAAAGATGATCGGGGAAAAATATCCCCGGGGAAAAAAATACCCAGGAAAAATACCAGTATTGCGCCCATTATTGAATTGCGTATTGTTTCAAGTGTGCAGATTTCAAAGGCATTAAACATTAAAAAAAAAACACGACTTCCAGTAGCAGCTTTTCGCAGCTTTTCCTCTAGCTGCACGCTGCCACCTCGGCCAAGAGTGTTTGCACAGCTGGATCTCCAGCAGCCAAAGCTTCCGCCTGTCACTGTAGGTGACTTCATTCCCAGCTCATACGCTATGATCATCCGCAATACATTGGGTAGTACAATCACCTATGATATCTATGATCATCAACCAACTGGGCTTTAGCGACTTCAGCTTCAATCCCAAGTTCAGTTGGTGGAAACCGGATGGAGCCCCCAAGAACTTTTGATCAGGATTGCGCGCATGTTTGATGAGCGGCCCTTCAAGGATTCCAGGACTCATTGGCGACAAATCACCCTGACTGGCTTGACCTGGTGTTTTTGACTTCCTATGTGCAAACGTCAATGCCTGGTGATTGGGTCTGACAATACCCAACAAAAATCGAAGCGTCGGGGCTCTCACCATGGCTCATCACCATTACAATCGCCATATGCGCACTTATGAATTGGGGTATAATGTGGTAAGGCCAAAACCATAAACCGTCCCCAATATCACCCAAATGTGTTTCTTTAAATCCTTTAAAGGAATGGAGGGTACCCTCTTGTAAATTAACCGGCAGGACTGAGGGTTTGCCCGGAACGGAATGAAAGACGTCTTAAGGAGACTCATTTCACTGCGCAGGCGCAGTTGTGACTTTGGTACATCTTTGGGTTACTATGTTCCACGTCAAATTTTGGAAAAATCTGTCGGAAAAGTGAACCCTCTGCGGAATTCATGCGTGTCGGCCTTTTCCCGTTTTTCACTTTTTGGCAAGTCTGGAATGTTCGTGTGGTATGACGGTATGACTTATATAAACCCTAAATTAAAACCCTAATATATAGAAGTATGGTTAATTGTTCCATGGGGCCGCGGGATTGTCCAATGGGTTGATAGTTGCTGGGTCTGCCCTCGGGTATGGCCCATACCCTCGTACTCGGGGTTTGCCCTTTGGGCAATCCCCTCGTTCTGTGCGTAAATTAACATAGCTATCGCAAATCGCTGGAATATGAATGTACATAAATCATCGTAAATCATGGAACCAAATGTATCTAAATGTGCCATGTTCATCCATTGTCCCTAGCTATGTTAAAATTATCAGGTAGCCATCAATTTTTTCAACGGATTTTAAGCAAGCCTGGCTTCGGGTGATATTGGGGGATGGTTAGCGGAGAGTGGCCTTGCCTCCTTCCGAGCTTCTGGGATCCGCTTCAGCCGAAGCAAGGCCATGGCTCGGCGGTATCTGGCTTTCTCATCGTCGCAGGCCTGGCATGGAGGTTTGGGTAGGCGCCGCCACGGTAATGTGGGTTGATTTAAGGGAACATCTACAGGGAAGCAACGTGATTTATGTGTGTTTATGAAACTTCAAGGAGTAAGAAAATCTGACCGGCTGCAAAATCACCTAATTTAACGAGAAAATATGGATGAATATGGGAGGTACTCTGTAACCAGGGGATTTTCATGGATTTCCATGAATTTCCCATTGGTGCCTAGAAATCTCGGATCTACAAAAGAATGTCTAGCAGAGTCTAGCAACTTTAGAAAGAGGTTCATTATTATGGTTCAACACCATGGACCTGGGACCGAAGAAAGGCTTTGGCCGACCGCCCCTTCGACCTGGATCGCCGCATCGGCACTGCTGAGCGCAGCCGTGAAGTCGTTGCTTTTCAGCTGCGCCGCCGAGAGGTTCTTGTAGAGGTCCGCCACCAAGCTGGACCTGGTGGATGGGGGAGCGGGAACGCCTGGCGTGAACCATGGGAGGCTCGATTTTGATTATATAATATGTAAATTTTCTCAAACATTGAGAAAAAACGAGATTTACGATAGATTTACCTTGTGAAAATGTGTGAATGAGTCTTCCGGACGTTGTCAGCTTGGACGTGACCATCTCATCAAGCTCGGAGTCGAGACAAAGCTGGGCTTTGCACAAGAAGCTGGGTGTCAAAAACACATGTCATTAGGTTGCAAGGGATATGGCTCAAAACTCTTGGACCCCCAAAACGGATGGTTAATTGATTATTTATAAACTATGTAATATATAATTATATAATATGTTATGATGGTTCTGATGTTTCTAGATCCTAAAATGGGCCAGCCGCCAGCCATTCAGCCATTTGTTTCCATCACCCCATCTGAAATGCTGCTGAGGAGCTGCTTTGCAGCTAAGGATGCGCTCATCAAGACAGATGCTTCCCGTGCCAGGTGTAAGGTGTCGAGACCAGCTTGATATTTTTGGATGGCCCCTGCCACCTGACCGGATCTCATCAGCTCGTTCCCCTCGGCCTTCAGGCCAGATGCATCTTTGAAGTTCTGGGCGATGATCTTTTTCAGACCTGTACTAAATCAGATGGAGCAAAAGGTGACCAGACCCTGTTGACCTTTCAAGAAACAAATGAAACTAAATGGATTTTGATGAGCTGGCTCGCGGGCATCAACTCAGCAGAGCCTCCCATGTTGCGCTCGATGTCTTGGTCCAGGTCATACTCCTCGCGGTCCTTGGTATAACCTTCACAATTGAGCATCGCTGAACCTTGTCCGGCTGAAAGTCGCATCGTTTTCCCCTCCTGGGAGGCAAGACCATGGTGGAGATTTTGAAACGGCTTCGATACTGTAAACAGATCGCAGTGGAAAATTATTCAAAGCATGCTTTATGACTCATGACTCGTATTGACTCGTGACCATCAATCAAATAGAGCGATAATTGTCGTAGTCGTGGTCGTAGTCGTCACCATCCCATCATCAGTATCATCAATATCAACACCATCACCATCATCATCATCATCATCATCATCATCCATCATCATCATCATCATCATCATCGTCGTCATCGTCATCGTCATCGTCAGCGTCATCATCGTCACCACCTCCACCATCATCATCAAGAAAATTAACGACATCAACAAAATAATCTTTAAGGAGCAGCCTCAGTAGCAGAAAAATAGTACGAAAAGAAAAGTACTGACATACGTAGCTCCTCAGTGGTATCCTCATTGTCTAGCTCCAGCAATGCTGCATCTGCATCAAACTTCTTCCACTTTGCATAGTTGTCATCAAATCGCCCTGCGGCTGGCGCTACCACACAAGGCCTCTCCTGCACTGGCCCTGTTGGTGTGAAATGTTGCGTGTCCACTTTGGGTCGCACTTCCACCGCCACCCTGGTAGAATTTGCAGAACTTCCATTGGCATCACCCGCAGCACCCGCAGCACCCTTAGCACCCGCTTTCCTGCTTGACTTCGCCATCTTGACAGCCTCCCGGCGCCAATGCGCCTGAATCTGCTTCACCTCCTCTGCTGGTCCAGTCAGGGCGTTCAAATCCATCCCCATGGAATCCACACAATCCATGCCATCCTCTTCCAAATCATCCATGTCCTCAAACTCCTCCCACTTCTGGTACTCCGCTGCTAGCTGGTGACCTGTTGTGTCCCCGGCATCTGCCAGGCAAATGTTGGAGAGATCAGTCTCATCATCAATGGCGGCATTTTCCTTCACTTCTGCAGCAGTCACTTCATCTGCAGCCTCTTTCGCAGGCATCGACTCCTGTACTTCTTGAGCTTTTAGCTTGGAGATGGCTTGATCCAGCATGTCCTTGGGGTCTGCACTGCGATCAATGGACTCCCTGGCATTCTCAACTGCCTTCAGATCCACCTTGCTCACACGGCAGCTGTGATAGGAGTCACAACGATCCACCTCCTGAAGTGCGGCCTCAACATCAAAGGCATCCCACTTGGAATAGCCCACATCATATGTGTGACGGGCAGCACTTCCAGCTTTCTGCGACAGTTGGCAGACATCCTCATCGGCTCCAACGGTCATCCTGGGCCGAAACGTCCTGGCACTGGTCATCTGCAAGTCTGGATCCATACTTCTGCTGCAGCCATGGCTTTCTACAATGCACAATACCGTCAAATTCAGCACAGCAACACGCACTTGCTCAGAAATATCTTATCGAATTACTGATGTGGAAACGCATCGTACGTGCAAAAACACTTCAATTAAACCTGACAGGAGCGGTTGGAGGACTAGAAACGAGAAATTGTGTGAAGGAAATCTTTCTATGTCCTGGCTAGAAGGGTCAAATCGTTCTGATGCAGCGCGTTCATCCTCTATTGACATTGGAAAATCAGATTGCGAAAACCGTGCGAACCGAGAAAATTGAACACAGGTTGTTTGAAAATGGCATGGTGGTTCTTGGGTTAGCCACGTCCCATAACAAAGAAATGAAGCAGGTACGTGGAGTTGATCAGACTCCATATCAGTCGTGGCATAGCCTTCTTCGTTGGGCAACCAGCTATGCTCACGAGGTCGTCCCCCTGCTGGAAATCAAGTGAGCCAAACTACGATTAGAACATCTGACGAAAATGAGCAGAGCACAAGTTAGAAGTTTTACAATCTCTTCAGATGTTTCACACACACGCCCCGCTGCCGCGGGGCATTTAAGGCCCCGACGAATGAGATGATTGTGAAAACGAAAGAAAAATGGAAATGACATGACGACGAAAATGAAATGACAATTACTTAACCGCAACACAAGAGGGGGAACGCAAAAAGGAAAAGGGAAAGAGAGAACACCAACACCAACACACCTAGCCCGAAACGGGCAAACCCTGAAAGGGCAAGGAAAAAGAAAAAGCGGACGGACGACAGGCCAAAAACCAACCAAAGGAGGGGGGGCGGACAGAAGCGCCTGACACAACCTACAAGGCGAGAGCCAAAACCTACCTCGGCACGCGAAGGACCCAAACCTGACCTAGAAAGGGAGCACGCATGAGATAGGGGACCAATGGGGACCTAGTGGATGAAAAATGATGCATCCACACTGTCATGCAAAATCCCCTAGTTAGGCTCAATGGCCAGAGTTCGAATCAACCCTATAGACAGCTGAAGTAGTCAACCCCTGAATTACGTGCACAATTGAACCTCACCAACGACCAAAAAGGAAGAGTCACCATACCTGCAAGCATGGCCTGTACCTGGAATCCGCATGTTGCAATTCTGTCACGCTCTCGAGCAGCAGCGAAAAAGAAAAGAATTGTTGTCGCGGCTTCGGCTTCGGTCTGCCATCCCTAAACTCAAACAAAGGTGATTCCCAGGCACAGCGGGCAGCTGTTCAACGCACACTTCACGACCGACATTTGAGAACTGAAAAGAAGGCCAGCGGTTCACATTACTTAAATGAATTACCAATTCAAAAGTGTCAATTCAGAGATCGATTCAACGTGTCAATTCTTAGCCTGGAAAGGCTTTCCCCGAGGGGTTCATGCCACCTTGACGAATCCAGCATGAATCACACACTTGCTCAGAAATATCTTATCGAATTATTGATGTGGAATGCATCGTACGTGCAAAAACACTTCAATTAAACCTGACAGGAGCGGTTGGAGGACTAGAAACGAGAAATTGTGTGAAGGAAATCTTTCTATGTCCTGGCTAGAAGGGTCAAATCGTTCTCATGCAGCGCGTTCATCCTCTATTGACATTGGAAAATCAGATTGCGAAAACCGTGCAAACCGAGAAAATTGAACACAGGTTGTTTGAAAATGGCATGGTGGGTCTTGGGTTAGCCACGTCCCATAACAAAGAAATGAAGCAGGTACGTGGAGTTGATCAGACTCCATATCAGTCGTGGCATAGCCCTCTTCGTTGGGCAACCAGCTATGCTCACGAGGTTGCCCCCCTGCTGGAAATCAAGTGAGCCAAATTACGATTAGAACATTTGACGAAAATGAGCAGAGCACAAGTTAGAAGTATTACATCTCTTCAGATGTTTCACACACACACACCACACACATTAGAAAAGAACTGGATCATTGGAGTGATCCGTTGGGAACTGAATCCCATAACGTGTAACCAAACCAGATTTCCGAGCCTAGGTAGCCGGTTCTTGGCTTAGCCGGATGCCAAATCTTAAATTTGCAGGTACGCGGAGGTGATCAATCTCCGCTTCCCCCATTGTGGAGTAGCTGCGTTGGCACAGTCAGGTATCCACAATGGGCCTGTGCCCCCTGCAAGAAAAGAAGTTTTACATCTGTTCAGATGTTACACACACACACACGCACACACACGCACACACACACACACGCTAGACAAGAACTAGATCATTGCAGGGATCCGTCGGGAACTGACCCCGATAACATGCAACTAAACAAGGCTTTTCGTGGAGGGCTTCTCGGCCTAGTCCCGTATCGGAAAATAAAATTGCTTCGTTGGCCCATGCCATCCAAATGCCCATGGGCCCCCTGCAAGAGTAGAAGCTTCACATCTGTTCAGATGTTACACGCACACACACACACGGCCGAAGCCGGGTAAACCCTGAAAGGCAAGAGGAAGAAAAAAGCGGACACCAATGACGGGCCAACGGACAAAAACAGCGCAGGGGGGGAAGGGAACAAACGAACCTCAAGAACCAACCTATAACATTCATGTGCAAAAGCCGAAATGTGTTCCATTTTGCGAGAACGTTGCTGACTGACTGCTGGAAACAAATGACACTGGCATTGAGGTTCATGGGCTGGAGTCCACCATGTCAAAGTAGATCGAAAGGTGAAAAACAATTGACCCAACGTTCGATTGCGGACGCGAACAAACGGTGCACGTACTTTGTGAAAAGGGTGAAAATTGACAGCATGATGAAAAGTGAAACCCAACAACCAGTGCTTGATTTGGTCACACATAGAATCTGACAAAATCTGAAGGCGCATGGGAACATTGGGGGGCGGTGGTCCAGTTCCTTTAAACTGAAGAATCAACCGAAGTTGGGATTGACTTCTGGTACGAAAAGCTTCCCCCAGATGATGAGAAAGCCGCCAAAGCAAAAACAAGTATGTAACGTCCGTTTGCGTAGACTTTAAAAGTTTTAACACATGAAACTTTTCGATTGTATCCGATCCCAACCGAGTCAGCAGTTTGTAAACAGCTTCAGATGTATGAAGTCTGCGTCCCAAGAAGCACATTTGTTCTGTGGGTGTCCGTTTCTGATGTCTTCGACAGAACTTCCGACTGCGATACAAGAACGGCTTGGTGAACAATGGTCCAAATCTCTGCTTTCCAATGTGGAACTTCGTCAGTAGGGAGTTGATCCACGGCCAATTGTACTGAGGGCGGTACGTTGTTTGAAAGGCAGTTTTAAGAGCACTCAAATGCTCGGAACTGGTGTGTTGCAATGGAAAACAAGCAAATTGATAGAAATTGTTCAAAGGAAACCAAATTTTCAAAGCAGGTTCAAAGTATGCTAATTGCTGATTACAAAGTTGACGGTATTTTCGAACTCGACTCTGTTCTCGATCAAAAACTCAATGATCTGTGGCGCCAATGTAAGTCGGCAGTAAACAAATCCAAGCGCGTGTAAATGATGGATGACTGTGTCCACCAGGTCCATGTGAATCTATATGGTACCTGTACATGTTGGAGAATCGTCATAAGGCGTCTGCGTTTCTGCGTCCATGATTCCAGGCATATTCCAAAAGCAGTCCAATGGCTGAGAGACCACAACAACGTTCGTTGAATCTGCCAAGGCAACTGAGAGGAATACTGCAAAAGGCTAGCAAGGAGCAAAGCATAGGATTGAGCAATTTGTCGAAACTGTTCGAATTTACGTCGACATTTTCGAGCGATTTGCTGAGTAAAAGGCTGAATCATGCCACCTGCTCCTGGTGGGCTTACTTGATCTGTAGTGAAGCCAAACTGTCAGTTACGCAGCAATTGAATAGCCGCCAACAGTCGAATCTGAGCATCTACATTACATTTTACCAAAATGGCAGCTGAAAGACCCCAATCACTCAAAATGGGCTCAAGGTTAGGTGCATGGGCTTGATCGAATTGCTTCAGGACATTCTGAAGGCTATCAACACTTTGATACAATTGTTCTTGTCGATCTTTGGGCACATATCGTTTTACCCAGTCCCGAACTTTTGCTTCAGTACCTGATTGGTGTACAGCAAAGAAAGCTGTTCCATCCTTGCGTCGATAGGTCTCCATCGGATCACCCGGTGCATTTGATGTAGGTGACGCATTGAGCGGCGCAAAATAGTTTCCAAGAGATGCTTGACCTGGTTGACCTGATGCTTGATTTGGCTGACCTGATGCTTGACTTGGCTGATCTGTTTGAGGTGGTGGGGGTGGTGAGTTGTTGGGGTGGTGAGTTGTTGGGGTCCGGCACCTGACTGGCCTTGAGCGCAGCATTCTCAGCCTTTAACTTCTCAAGTTCTTCTAAAATGGCCTGTTGGGGATCCTGTGGGCACAAAGTCTTGTAGTGTTCCAAAGTTGCTTGGACCAGGTTCTTAATACTGGTCAATTTCGTATCCCATTCCTGAGGGTCTTGACCTGATGGCATGAATGTGCTCAGCAACTTGGTGAAATCGATGGTGTCCTTCTGTTTAGGCATTTCACGAAACAGCATGGTAGCAAATGTAGTCGTCTGGAATCATCTCTAGGGCTCCGACGTGGGGCACTGTCCCGTGGACTACGTCGTGGAGATCGTCCTCTTCCAGACGTACGTTGCGAATGTCGAATTGGTCGTGATCGAGAATCTCGTGCCATAGGTATGATGTTGAAGCTAACTAGAATTGTTCAATACCTTGAGCCTACCAAAAGTCTAGAGAATGCGAGAAGAACAGAAACCAGCAAGAATCACATCAACCGAAACAAGAGACGAAAGACACACAACTAAACTGTCAGAATACCGAAATCAGTTTGAACGAAACAGAAATTCATGAATATCCAGCAGCAAGAGACTTTTTTTATACCTCTGGTGCCTAGTATCATGAGAAACTGACAAATTGTCGTTTCAAACATGCAATGTGACACGAAACTACAGGTTGGGTGGAAGTAAAACGGCAACATGTGTGAGTCGACTCAAATGACTGCGAAGGGCCCACCGTTTCTCTTTTTGTGAATGAACTATATCACAAATGAAGTTTGCACAGTGCTCAGAAACCACGCCTCCTTGATGAATAGTGGCATGCGTCTGACGACCGACTGTCAATCCGACCAGACATACGGGCCGAGCCGATCCGTAATTGGCATATTTCTGAGCTCGCAACAAGACATCAGTTAAACTGCGATCCGTAACGTTCCGAACTCCAACAACTCCCTGAGTGTGAAAACCAAGAGCTGCAAGCCATGAAGGATCTGTTGGGTCAACAGCAGACGGTCGTATCAATCCTTCTTCAATACATGACGCTGCTGTCCAAGCATTAGTATCATGACCAAAGATGATATGCTGAGCAATTTGTGGCCGGTGTCGTTGTTCAAAAATCACCAGTTGTAGTTTTGCAACGATAGCCAAGGGCATGTTGTGGCGATCATCAGTGAACAAATCAATAGTCCCAATCAAAGAATATTTAATTGTCAGGGCGTATGAAAATCGTTTCAGCCATGACTCGAATGGCAGCACGGATGTGAACTTCATGTTGGTCGAAAATCGTTCCGTGTCCACGAGAAATGTCATGTGTCAGAAAGCCAAGAAAAGATTGACAATGACGTTTGGATTCTTCAGGCGTCAAATAACCAGGAAGGCGAGAGTAGTGTTCAAGATTCGGAACCCGGCCCTGTTGTTGTTCCATGATGCGACGTAATTCAAATGCATTCTGAATACGGCTAGAATCCTGAAGCAGTGGTACCCGTCGTCGAAGACGTATCATGTCATACAACGTGAACCAATCAATCTGGGTCAAATCCGGAGTCAGCAATGGGCAACGAAACACCACCAATGAAGGCAACGTCCACAATTGAGCGCCAGACCCAAGATGATATTGATATTCAATGACTGTGTGAACTTTGGACGGACGACCAAGAATTGTCGTCATCTGAGAGACTGCTGGAAATTGTTGCAAAACATTGGTTTCAATCAAAGGACCATTGGGACTACAAGAGTGATAAAATAAACCATGGGACGGGATCGTAGGTCCAGACCGTTCAGAAGCTGGTGGATGAGACGAACCTTCAATTCTCCATGGTCTTCGTGCTGGCCGTTCGACACGACCCGTGCGTCGGTGATCGTCAGTCAATGGCGGAGAACGTCTACGATTGTCAACCCGATTCTGAGGTTCCGACACTGCCCCAATCTGGTAAGGATGATTGCTGAATGTCCGTATTGTGAACACGTTGTGACATCAATTGTAACTGATGCAATTGAGCTTGAGCCTGCAAAAGACCCAGTTGACATTGAAAAGATTGAATCTGACAGTGATACATCTGCAATGCTTGTTCACCCTGTATGATACGGTGTGCGATGGCAGACACATCATCGTTGGGAACACTGAACTCGAACTCCCCACTGAACCCACGATAGTGGATACTGGCGTTTGGTGGGGAATGTCGACTTGCTGGAATCATCCAAGTAGGAGGTGGATCACGGGCTGGTGGTCCCCGTAATGATTTAGGCAAAGCAGCAGATGGAGGCATGGCGAAAATCAAAAAGGAAAGCGCACAATGGCTCAGCAAAAGGGTGAATTAAAGAAGAAACTTGGAGTTGCAAATGGTTGAGTAAATTGGTTAAGTAAAAACACGACATCACATATGTAGAAGACGGCATGCTAACAACGAGGAAATTGTAAACTATTGACAAAGAGAAGGCCTGTAAGCCCATAAGATTCTGGAATCAACAAGGACACTGCACTCCAACGCAGTACTGAACATGAAAGAAACATGAACCAACTGAACATGCGCAAACGGAAGCTCTGATTTATACTGAGGCTGCAACGCTCGTGAGACAAAGTGGAAATTGCCCAAAGTGGGCTAATTCATCCCGGATAGGGATTGATCGGTGTCCCTCATGGGGACTAATCCATGTTTGTGATGACAATATGTCATACCCTGATCTCCAAAAGGAGATATCAAATAGTTGACAATTCAACTATGTTCAATCCAGATTGTCCCGATAGGACAGACCACTATCCACCGGAGCGGCCGGTGACCATAGTCTAGACCCGCACGAGGCAGACCGACGGTGCTCACAAGTCAGTGAGTTCACCCTAACACACTGCTTAGGTTTGTTTGAAGAGGATGGATGTAGGTCTTGCCGTCGCCTGTTGCCTGAGTAACCTTCATACGGGGAAAAACACATGACGCAAATAGCTGGTTGATCTGTTTCGAACTGAAGAACTACTGCAAAGTCAAAACACGGTACAACTGGAAAAACACGTTGTTCAAACAGAATTGCAGGTACGTCAGGAAAGCGTCCCTTCCTCATATCCTAGTCTGAAACCTGGAGCTTCGCTGGCCCACGCCAGGAATCAGACCCGTGGGCCCCCTGCACAGTCGAATTATACCGTATGTGATAACTGTTTTCACACACACACACACACCGGCGCGCCTAACGGTGGAGGATCACCCACATCCAGCTGACAGAAGGTTCTTTTTTGAATGCAAAGGAGAGCTTGGTGTGAGACGCATTGGCAAGATGGCACAAACCCATTAGCAGATCAGCCATATTATATAATCATCATATCCATCATAGTCATCATATTCAAATCCTTGCTGCAAAGCCCGAGCAATCCCGTCCGTCCTGCAGCCTTTAGGTCAATTTTTCAACCAGCTGCATGGCAGGGTGGCTGGTGTGTTTTTGAGCTTTAGCCATGTTTTTCCGTCAGTTGGCTTTGTCTGTCAATGAAGAATCACCAGTTTTGAGCTGATGGCAAACAAATTGGGATGTATACTGATGTTTTTTTAAAATACTGATATGCACTGATATACTGTGTGATATATCAATGTTGCCGAAATCTGTGCCAGCAACAGCCAAGGCGTCTGCACATGTGTTACAACTGCCATCTGTTGAGACCTGCAGCGCAACCGGTCACCCTTATCTTTGGCCAAAGGCGCATCAGATCTATGTCACATATTTCATCATATTTCATTTTTGGATTAATTTGGAATCTTGGAGTATCTTGGAATCGCTGATGCAGTGTACCCACAGCCTTTTTTTCTTCGCAAAAGCAGCTCAGTGCAGAATCCAGCTGTTAGCTATCTGCTTCGCAGAATGAAACTGAACTTGTGAACCTTGCAGCACCATGATCTTTTTTGTCTAAATCACGGAATAGGAGGGAAAAATCAAATTATCAAACAAGGGGGGAAGAACAGAAGCAAAAAGGAGCAAAGGGGGGGTAGACATCTATTATTTCTGAGGGTGGGCCGGGAATTTGCCCGCTTTCGATGACGAAACTTTCGGTGACGAAGCTTTCGGTGATGAAACTTTCGGTGAAGAGGTGTGCGATGGAGTTTCAGCGAAAAATGTTGAGTCTTTGCTGGGCCAATTCGTTTACTAAATTTCTTTGAAGAATGTTGTTGATGAAACTGATCTACGTGACCACTTTCTCTATAAGCATCTGCATAGGTTTCGACTAGCCAGTGAGCTCTGGGTTTGCCTACTCGTCTTGCATGTTCAGTTCTAGGTATGAGTGAATTAGGTAGAAAAGGACCTGACCCATGGGATCTTGTGGGTCTAATCGAATGATGTGTCCTAAGAGATGTTTTTTTTCTTTTCAACCATAGTTTTGAGAATTCTATAGCTGTTACACCATAATGACGTTTGATAAGTTCTTTTACCGATGCATTGGTCATTGTTCTGTCAACACTTGTGGGTGGGATATGTAGAATTCTCCGATATCCTTTGATCTGAAAAGCATCTAATCTATGAAGTTCTGACTGGTTAAGTTGGATAGTTTCCAACCGATATAAAAGCTTACTCTGAAGGATTGAATGAAAAACTTGAATTTTCCATGGAATGGAGTTTTGCGCTTTGGCCCAAAACAGTTTGAGTCTGTTGCAAGTGCGGATTGAGTCTGCGATGCGGTTCATGACTTCTTGTTTATTATCAACATTATCAGTAAGGAGGGTACCGAGATATGTGGCTGTATGTTTGCGGGGTATGAGGGATCCGCCTGTGAATTTGATCAAAGATTGCTTTCGGTTCAAGATTATATAAGTTGATGCATTTATCCAGATTCAGTTCCATATTGTAATAGCGGGATTCCGTTTGTATTTCTTTCAGTAGTAGGTTGATATGGTAAGTGTACAAGTAGTTGCCAAAAATCAGCGTGTCGTCAGCATAAAGTACTTCAGAGTATTGAATTGTTCTCGTTGTTTTGGTGTGTTGAGGCGTGCTTTGATGTTGCTAAACATGACTGCCATAAGGAGAACAAATAGGTAAGGTGATAAAGGACATCCCTGTCTTATTCCTGAACGTTGAATTAGATATTCAGACTCTGTGTGTCCAGCAGATACGCGAAACTGTGGGCTGTCGCAAATGTGTGTGTGATAGCTTGTAACATCCGTGGTGGAACTTGAAGTCTTCTCAATACCTGCAGTAATTTTTGTTGGTCAACTTTGTCAAATGCCATCTTCCAATCTAATAGTGTGATAGTTAGATTGGTCCCTGTGCGTTCTGAAATGTCCATGAGTCTGCGAGCTATAAAAATGGCTTGTGAAGTGGATTTCTTTGGTCTGAAGCCAAATTGACTAACTTGTACCCGGGGTTCATAAGTGTGCAATAGACGATGTTTAATCATCGCAGCAAATAACTTGTACAGAACTTGAAGTAGTGCTATAGTGCGGTAATTCTGCATTTTGGTGGCATTTTCTTTTTTTAATCGAAACTATGTTTGCCAATTTCAAGCTTTCTGGATATACATCGCTGTCAAGAATATTGTTGTATGTATATTATATATATATAGATAGATTATCTAGGAGCTTGCCTCGATTATCCCGGTCTAACCATTTGATGAGTTCTGCTGTACAATTGTCGGATCCTGGCGCTTTGTTGTTCTTTTGTGCATCGATGACTTTGTTAAGTTCTTGTAGTGAAAAGTTGGAATCGATCATCGTGTCCATCAGCATCTGTCATAGCGACAGGTATTGCGGGACCATGCGGTACCTGAAGCGGGGCCCTTCGCACAAGGGCATCAGAAAGAAAGCCCGCTTGAGCATCTAAGCATGATGAATTCTGTAGGAAGATATATATTATATATATTATATACAGTATTTGGAGCATCAAAGGACTGCAAAGGCTGGTCCTTTCAGCATCCAAATTAGTGCAGATCCTACGCTTAAGAAATTGAGTGACCTAAGCACAAATAAGCACAAGCGGTTGCAAGCGAAGCTCACGTTTGGCTGAGCTTTACCAGGCCACGATTCCGTAGAAACAGGGCCAGCAGGAGGGCGAGCAAGGTCACCATTCCCATGAAGGACCAATAGATGCCCGGAGAGAGCGGCTCAACCTGAAACAATGCCTGAGAGATCGAGGCCGCAAAGCCGCCCAAGAAGCTGACACCTTGGGGGGCTGTACCATCCGCGCTTTGGCAACAGGTTGAAACAATTTCACATTGTCAAACCTGGCAGAGGGAAATCCCCCATGCTTGATTGAAATGGGAAAAGCATCGATCGGGTGATTTCCAGTGCCCGATTGATTTATCAAAGGGTTCCTCTGCAAATTGGTGAAAACTCAGCTACTCACCAATGTTGTAGCTGAGTGCCATCCCCTGGCACCAGAGACGCGGAGGAAAGAGGTTGGCACAGAACAAATTGATGTTCGCACCCGTGAAGCCCTGTGCAATTCCGAAGAAGAAACCCACGGCGAGATAAGCAGTTCCAAGGCTGGGATCTAGTACCAACCACAGGTATCCGGGGAACGCCACCAGAGTAGCATAGATCGCTCCCACGAAAGCTGTCATTGCAGCACCATATCGATCAGTGAACCAGCCAGCCACGGGTGTCACGGCTATAGCAACCAGTTGACAGGAGGTTCCAACCCACAGCGTGTCCGACGGATCCAACTGCCAAAGCACAGCAGTAAGTGTCCAAAACGGAGGGGCGTACCACATAGTGGCAGTGGCACAAACGCCTGCTGGCTTGAAATTATGTACTGTACCCCAAGATTGAAAGATTGTGAATGCTTTGCTATCACAAATTGCCGAAAACATACAGAATACAAAAGCTGCAGTTTTTGAGCCTGAAAAAGTTGACGCATACCCACCTCCAATCCCTATCAAGAGCACCACGGGGTAGTGAGTCAGTAGCTCTCGCAGGCCCTCATGCGCATCCTGCTGATTCTGCTTCTCCATCTTCTCCCGGACTTCAGACAAAAAGACGTCAGTTTCCTTAGGTTTAAGCTGGCTTCAGAGACGGCGAAACAATAAAACGAGGCCGTATCGATTCCCCAGAAAGTGGACGTATGGGAAAATAAGAAATTGCCTAGGCCTGGCCCAAATCAAAGTTTCCGGAATCCTCATTCTGCCCCATATCGCCAGGGCACTTGGCAAGGCTGAGATTAGGAAAGGAACCCGCCAGCCCCACACCAACATCAACTCAGAACCTAGGCCTTGGTGTAGGAGTGCCACCATGGCACTGGCGAGCACCCCAGATATTTGGCCACCAACCCCTATCATGCTAACTGCCATACCAACGCTGCCAACTGGTGACGCCTCCATGAGGTATGCAACGACTGCACCAATCTCACCACCAGCAGAGAGGCCTTGCAGCACTCTACACATGATCAATACAACAAGGCCTAAGCAGAAATCGCCTCCCAGATGCTTCCCCGGAAGGCATCCTTGAGCAACGGTGGCCACCATCATTGCACCCAGCGATAAAATCGCTGACAGCGCCCGACCACAACGGTCAGCGATGATGCCCAAAATGATGCCTCCCAATGGCCTTGCAATGAAGGTGACTGCGTAGCCGAGCCATGCTCCCAACGAAGAACCTTCGAAGAAATTCTCTGCAATCTCATGTTCCACATAGATGTAAACACCAAACTCGTACCATTCCAGGATGTTTCCAAGTAGTACAGGCCATGTCAATCTCTGTAATCCTATTTTAAAAAAATCCCCGCAATATCCTGTAGACATCTGCAGGCTTCACATTACTGGTTGATGGTTTCAACCCCTCTAAAAAATATTAGTCAATTGAGATTTTTATTCCCAATATATGGGAAAATAAAAAATGTTCCAAACCACCAACCAGACTACAATAAGAGCGCGACTACATTCGGATCCTTCGGACAGGGAGCCCAACACTGTAACGGCCATGACTAGAGTGACAAGAGTTTGGGATGCAGGGATGAGAACATCTTCTTAAACAAAGAAATCCAAGCTGTTCAGATCAGATCTGTTCAGGTTTGTGTCTCAACTCCGCTGAGGAACAAGTAAGCTCCTGTTGTTCCAGGCCCAGACCCACTGGTGGATCCAATGTTAGCTGCCATGGGACCACAGCTCAAATGGCCATATGGTGTGTCCCCTTAAAGACATCCTGCGACGCATGCCCTTGGCCATGAACACTTGCAACTCTTGATTCTTGCAATAAGTAGACTGGGATTTGAGTCAGTTGGTGGGTCGACCACGTATGAACACCCAGTCGATCGATTGAGACGCAACCCTGAGCATAATACCTTGATAGAAAACGGCCATGTCATGGTATGTTCAAGTCATGAGCAAATCTGGACACTGGTCACAACTGCCAGGTGTTGAAGTTCCATGCCGGTCGGTTCTCAGGCCATTGACAGGGCGGGAGTCATGAGTCATGCTTCTCACTTTACAATCTGTACAACTTTATATGTTGGATCATCTTGATCTCCGGTTTACATGGGTTCTGTACATTGACCCAGAAGGACCGTTGCATCACGTGCTGCGGCTGCTGCACTGATTGAAATATCATCGATTGAAAGGGAGGCACCGTGCTGTCATGCAGAGAATGCCCCCCTTTGCCGGGGCCATTGGCTTGGCTCCTACGATCTTCCACGCATCTTCAGACGTGGGGGCGGCATGGTCGGTATGGTCGGCATGATTGATTTGCCAAAATATGGTTCACTTCGCCTATGCGTCAGCTTCACCCAGTCGCGATCATATAGACTCAAGGCCACAAAGATAGTGACTACAGTCACAATGCCCGTGCAGGTCCAGTAGATACCTGAGTACGGGTCACAATTTGAGTACCCTTTGAAATGAAGTGACCGAACCAACAAGAATTGAGGACAAATTCAACAATACATGGGGATCCAATGAATATGGAAATGTTGTGCCCTAAAATTGGCTCATTTGGGTTTGTCTGAACATATCGGCACCTAGAATTATCATCATCTTCCCCATTAAATCAACAACGTAAAGAATTTTGGGGCATCAAGTATACATTCGCATATTATGTATACCCAATTTCTGGTCAAACCCATGGCCCATTGGAAGGCCTGGGAATAAGTCGTCCAACTGATAGAAAGCTTGTGAGATCGCCGCTGCGAAACCACCCAGGAAGCTCATGCCTTGGAGAATGGATATGGGTTATCAATGGGCATGAGGGGGAATATTAACAGGATATCAAATGATATCAATGGGATAGGGCGATGTTGTATTATAGATAGATAGACAGACAGACAGACAGATAGATAGATAGATAGATAAGATTAGATTAGATTAGATTAGATTAGATTAGGTTAGGTTAGATTAGATTAGATTAGATTCGATTAGATTAGATTAGGTTAGGTTAGATTAGATTCGATTAGATTAGATAGATAAGAAAGATAGATAGATAGATAGATAGGCAGATAGATAGATAGATAGACAGATTAATTAGAATAGATTAGATTAGATTAGATTAAATTAGATTAGATTAGATTAGATAGATAGATAGATGGATAGATAAATGGATAGATAGATGGATAGATAGATAGATAGATAGATATGCGTGTGTGTGTGTGTTTTGGTGTTGTTGGTGGTTGTTGGTGCTTGTTGTTGGTGCTTGTTGTTGGTGCTTGTTGTTGGTGCTTGTTGTTGGTGCTTGTTGTTGGTTGTTGTTGGTGCTTGTTGGTGCTTGTTGGTGCTTGTTGGTTGTTGTTGTTGTTGTTGTTGCTTGTTGGTGCTTGTTGGTGCTTGTTGGTTGCTTGCTTGTTGTTGTTGTTGTTGCTTGTTCTTCTTGTTCTTCTTGTTCTTCTTGTTCTTCTTGTTCTTCTTGTTCTTCTTGTTCTTCTTGTTCTTCTTGTTCTTCTTGTTCTTCTTGTTCTTCTTGTTCTTCTTGTTCTTCTTGTTCTTCTTGTTCTTCTTGTTCTTCTTGTTCTTCTTGTTCTTCTTGTTCTTCTTGTTCTTCTTGTTCTTTTCTTGTTCTTCTTGTTCTTCTTGTTCTTCTTGTTCTTCTTGTTCTTCTTGTTCTTCTTGTTCTTCTTGTTCTTCTTGTTCTTCTTGTTCTTCTTGTTCTTCTCGTTCTTCTCTTCTTCTCGTTCTTCTTGTTCTTCTTGTTCTTCTTGTTCTTCTTGTTGTCGTTGTTGTCGTTGTTGTCGTTGTTGTCGTTGTTGTCGTTGTTGCTGCTGTTGTTGTCGTTGTTGCTGCTGTTGTTGTCGTTGTTGTCGTTGTTGTCGTTGTTGTCGTTGTTGTCGTTGTTGTCGTTGTTGTCGTTGTTGTCGTTGTTGTCGTTGTTGTCGTTGTCGTTGTCGTTGTCGTTGTCGTGCTGTCGCTGTCGCTGTTGTCGTTGTCGTTGTCGTTGTTGTCGTTGTTGTCGTTGTTCGTTGTCGTTGTTGTCGTTCGTTGTCGTTCGTTGTCGTTGTTCGTTGTCGTTGTTGTCGTTGTCGTTGTTCGTTGTTCGTTGTTCGTTGTTCGTTGTTCGTTGTTCGTTGTTCGTTGTTCGTTGTTCGTTGTTCGTTGTTCGTTGTTCGTTGTTCGTTGTTCGTTGTTCCTTGTTCCTTGTTCCTTGTTCCTTGTTCCTTGTTCCTTGTTCCTTGTTCCTTGTTCCTTGTTCCTTGTTCCTTGTTCCTTGTTCCTTGTTCCTTGTTCCTTGTTCCTTGTTCCTTGTTCTTGTTCTTGTTCGTTGTTCGTTGTTCGTTGTTCGTTGTTCGTTGTTCCTTGTTCCTTGTTCCTTGTTCCTTGTTCCTTGTTCCTTGTTCCTTGTTCCTTGTTCCTTGTTCCTTGTTCCTTGTTCCTTGTTCCTTGTTCCTTGTTCCTTGTTCCTTGTTCCTTGTTCCTTGTTCCTTGTTCCTTGTTCCTTGTTCCTTGTTCGTTGTTCGTTGTTCGTTGTTCGTTGTTCGTTGTTCGTTGTTCGTTGTTGTTGTTGTTGTTGTTGCTGTTGCTGTTGTTGTTGTTGTTGTTGTTGTTTTTTGGGTTGTTGTTGGTTGTTGTTGTTGTTGTTGGTTTTTGTTGGTTGTTGTTGGTTGTTGTTGGTTGTTGTTGGTTGTTGTTGGTTGTTGTTGGTTGTTGTTGGTTGTTGGTTGTTGGTTGTTGGTCGTTGTCGTTGATTGTTGTTGGTTGTTGTTGGTTGTTGGTTGTTTGTTGTTGGTTGTTGGTCGTTGTCGTTGTCGTTGTCGTTGTTGTCGTTGTCGTTGTTGTCGTTGTTGTCGTTGTTGTCGTTGTTGTTGTTGTTGTGGTCGTCGTCGTCGTCGTTGTCGTTGACGTTGACGTTGTCGTTGTCGTTGTCGTTGTCGTTGTCGTTGTCGTTGTCGTTGTCGTTGTGGTTGTTGTTGTTGTTGTTGTTGTTGTTGTGGTGGTGGTGGTGGTGGTGGCGGTGGTGGTTGTGGTTGTGAATCGTTTGAAATTAATTACATGAAATCACATAGAAGCACAGTCAGACTCAGGTTGGCACCAATGTTGTAGCTGAGTGCTATCCCTTGACAACGGAGACGAGCAGGGAAGAGTTCCGCACAGAACAAGTAGATGGTCGCGCCGTTGAATCCCTGGGCAATGCCAAAGAAGAGACCAACGCCGAGATAGGCAGTTGCACGGCTGGAATCTACGACCAACATCAGATAGGCGGGAAATCCTACCAGAGTGGTGTACATCGCCCCCACACAGGTTGTCATTGCAACACCATAAAGATCAGTGAACCAGCCGGCTACGGGTGTCACGGCCAGACCAACCAGTTGACAGCAAAGGCCAACCCACAGAGCGTCCGAAGCAGCCAGATGCCCCAGCACCGCATTGATGGACCAAAACGGAGGTGCAAACCACATCGTGGCGGCGCAACAAACACCTGGATAGAAGATGCAAAAGGAAAAATTGATACGCCACAACTTGAACTAAGTTTACCGCTAGAATTGCCAAAAGCTGTGGGTTTGATTATGGACCTCTTATTTGACACACATACCCGCCTAAAATGCCAATCAATAGCACAACAGGATAGTGGATCAGTAGCTCCATGATGCTCTTGCACACGTGCTGCTGCTTGTGACCCTCATCGTTTCTCACCTCCGACAAAAACACGTCGGTTTCCTGAATCCTGTTTCTGCCCCACATCGCCAGCGCACCCGGCAAGGCCGAGAACAGGAAGGGGATCCGCCAGCCCCACACTAACATCGCCTCAGAACCCAAGGCCTGATTGAGCACTGCCAACAGTGCGCTAGCAAAGGCCCACGCGGTCTGGCTACCAATGGAAATCATGCACACTGCCATGCCAAGGGTTTGCACTGGTGACACTTCCATGAGGTATGCTGTCACTGCACCAATCTCACCACCAGCAGAGAGGCCTTGTAGCGCTCTGAAGATCATCAATAGTCCAAAACCTAGACCTTGGAATTTGCCTCCGAAATACTTTCCTGGGAGGCATCCTTGAGCAACAGTCGCCACGATCATCCCACCCAATGACAGGTTCACTGAGAGTTTGCGACCATAATGGTCAGCGATGATGCCCAAAATGATGCCTCCCAATGGCCTTGCAATGAAGGTGACTGCGTAGCCGAGCCATGCTCCCAACGAAGAACCTTCGAAGAAATTCTCCGCAATCTCATGTTCCACATAGCTGTAGACGCCAAACTCGTACCATTCCAAGGTGTTTCCAAGCAGCAAAGGCCACGTCAAGCGTAGAAAATGGAGCGTTTCTTTCCTCAGCAAATCACGACATGAGTTGGCTGCTGCTATATAAGCAATCTGTGCAACAAACGTACACTCACGGTACTCACGCGATGGGTCCCGACCCAGAAATGGTGAGTAGCAGAATTGGGGAACACCCTACTCAACTTGTTTAATGTGGCAATGATGCTGCAAGCAAATGTCAAATGTATGACCCGCAAATTTAACACAACCCCATAGAAATTCCATTTCAGTCAGGAAAGTTCTCCTCCAAAGCACTATATTCATGTCACTTTTCCGGGGTGCTGCATTGATGTCAGGTCCCGGCTGAGGATCAAATAGACTCTGCGGTCGCTGCAGGTTGATCCAAAGTCTGTGCTCTCGATGTCTTCGCTGTCAACCTCCACCCGCTGCTCCGCCGCGGCCATGGTCCAATGGATGGACGTGTCTCAAAGAAAGACATGCACTCAGCTGAAATGGCATCGGCATTCCAACTTTGGGGCCTCTTTTCTTTGCATATGTCTGTGCTGCTGGTATTTCTGTGGGTGACTGGTGCTTCACCAAGTACCAATCTGAAATACACTATACACACATATATATATAATATATGATTATATACGTAAGATTTTGTGGTTTCCCTTGCAAAGGCATGGTTCATGATGACATGGTGGTAAGATGTTCATCCCCACCAGGATGCAGCTTAAAGCAACTGCCAGTATCCCATGAAGCTGTGAGCTTTGTTGCGGAGTCTTTTCGAACAATTGCCATTCTTGCACGGTCTTTGATGGTCTGTGTGTCTCTTAAATCATGAAAAATTCCCTTTTTGGCTGATCTTTTCGAACAGCCATGGCCACGGCCACCTACGTTCCAAAAGGACACCCTGTTTCGTGTGTACAACAAAAATCATGGGGAGATCACCGGAACCAGCTGGCGATGTTGGCGAAACACGGCAACACGGATGATTTGTCGACGTCTTCTGTGTATTGAATGGTTGAAATCAGGAGAAACAAGCAATCCACAGATCAATGACTCATAGTTCAGCTTCCCCATGATTCCAACTCCAAATCCATGCGGCTCCCGGGTTGCTGCGCGCTTCGCATCAAAACCCGTAGACGCTGCGAGCATTCTCGCGCAGCATGGTAGCCGCTCGCTGCAGCTCAACGCCTGCATATGGAGAAGCGACATCCCTGATCTCCCATGGGAATCAGTGGATTGACGGATTGACGATTGATGACGATTGATGGGAATGGACACACCAAGCCCATCCGCGCCTTTCAACTCCGCCACTCTGGCCGTGATGGTTGGAATCAATCCAGGGTGACTTAGCCAGTGACCTCCAAAGGTACAGCACAAATTTTCCTGGAGTCTCATCACTTTTTCATATCGTAGAATGGTAAAATGGTAAGAAAAGTTGGGTTAGCAAAAGTCGCAAACCCGTCAAAGAGTCGGAGTTTGGGTGGTTAACCTTGCGAGGGTTGCATCTTCAGGTTGACTCACCTTCACTTTGTGAAAACCATCTAGGATTTCTAAATATATCATGATATATCTAAATATATCGAAGTTGTATGAAGTTGTCCTTCCTTTTTCTCCATGTTTAGTCTAAAATTCATGATCCATGCGCAGCCTTGAACCGGCAGGTATGGTGCATCCGTTTCCACGAGCATCCTCTCCTTGGGCATCGTCTGCCGGTTTTGGGTGGCTCGCTGGCAAAATCTGGCACGTGTTCTTAGATGTTCTTAGTATCTTTGGTCAAATGACATGCTAGGACCCTAGCATGCGCAGTCCACATTTTTCTGCCCCGAAGCTGTTCGCAACAACAAGTTTCCACATCTGATCCACTCCTCTTCACCAAAATTGAAGCGGAGTGAATCAGCTGTGGAAACTGATCCCAGTCAGCTGAGTCTGTTAGCACCTTTCCCTCAAGCCACCACTGCAACTGCTTAGCTGAGGTGGGGCATACTCTTCCCGCACGAAGTTTGGGTGACAAGTGGGTTAAAGCTTCTTTTAATTCACTTGGCAGCACTGCAAGTGCTTCATATGATTCATGTGGCTCTTGGGAGTCCCATGCCACCCGGTACCGATGCAAGAAGTTTCGAGAGCACCATTGCAAATCTTGATGGTACTGTTCCACTGTTCCTCTTGCCTTGTCAACCTGGCTGCTTTGGCCATACTTGGCATCACAAACCACAGGATGGCCGGCATGGGCTAAATGTGCCCTGATCTGGTGCCGTCTGCCAGTGGAAATGCGGATGGCCACTAGGCTGTAGCATTCCTGTCCCCTTGTCAGGTGCGCCTGAGATGCCAAGCACTTGGCTGTGGAACAGGTGTGATGGTTCAGTCATCCACAGAATCCACGAATCCAAGGTAATAGCTTGCCCTAGAATCTTTGCACAAGAAAATGGGTGCAGCAAAACACGACGTCACGACCATATCTCCATATTTTTTGCCAACTGCCCATAGTTTTAACAGGTTTCAACCCCAGCCTGCAACTTCAACCTGGTCACAGCCGGCTTCCCGAGGCCCTCATGGACGCGGCTGGGATCGGCCGAGGCCGACCACGACACCTTAGCCTCGATGCGGCTGCAGGCGGGAGCCAACCAGCCGTGGCAAAGCACCACGTAGTCGCGCTGCAAAGTGCCGGAATGGAGTTGCCTCAGTTCCTATGGCTTGCGGTTACTATTGGTTGCTTCAAAAACCTGTGAATTGGGAATAATACGGATTAATTAATAAGGATTAATAAGGACTAATAAGGTAAGAATAATGAATAATGCAAATATTGGGGAAAAACCCTCAGATCTTGACCCTGATCCTGGGGGTTGATCCCCTTCAGTGTTGGTGGACGTTTGACCCAAAGACAACTGTTCTCGCCTGGCTACACCATTAAGTCATAGAATGCCTGGTAGCTCTTGGCCGTCAGCACCAAACCTGAACTGGGCAGGTCTAGTCGATGCAAAAAGCCGTGTTGATGCGACTCATCTGCCAGGATGGGAAATTGTCTTGGGGCGAAAAGTTGTTGCACGTAGGCGGACAGCTTGAGTGTCTGCGATGAATGCCTTGCAGGACATACGCGACATGTGGTCCACAAACAGTTCCACATTCCCAAGTCGTGCTATTAAATTACATCGAACATCATCGAACCACATCAAACCACCAAAACCATAACGAGAACAGGGCAGCCAAGGCCCAGCCTGGTCCCCTCACCTTTCTGATCCACCTCCCATCCAGAAGGCTTCAGCAAAACCATTCGGTCTGGCAGGTCCAGCACTACCTGTGGCCCACCATCCCTGGAAGCCACCTGGACGGGTGTTGGGCCGCATGGCAGCAGTGATTTCTGCTGCAACCGTGCAGCTTCATCCAGCTGAAATCCGATGTCCCGCAGGCGCCTGGCGCCCAAAACCCCGCAGGATGTATCCATTGATCCACAATGCACCGGCCCCGTAAAGGCTTCCGCCCAGATCAGCCCCAGGATGGCCCTGGCTTCATCCTGCATCTCCCTGCGGCGTTTTGGGGCAGCGGCAGCTATCAGGTGGCTGGCGAGTGAAGCCAGCGGAGACGGAAGCTGCTGGCCATAGATGGCCAAGGCCCAGGCGATGTTCGAAAGATCCCGCAGGTGCAATTCATTGCCCCGGGCGAATCCAAAAGTAGCAGACAGCTCCTGCATAGAGCCATCATCCTTGAGCGAAAGATGGGCACATGCCCACAGAACATTCGCAAATCCTTGTGGTGTCATCTGATGGTCGTGCAAAGCCTTTTGGGCAAGGGCCTCTAGTCCTTTCATGGTCAAAGCTATCTCGCCCTCATCTGCATCCTCCAAGATGATCGGCACTGATGTGGCTGAAGCCCACAAGAGGTTGGCTATGTCCTGCCCTGTAAATCCCTCAAGTACCTCCAGCGATGAAAGAACTGCCCGGTGCAGAAATGGCCATGAAATGTGGTACACTTTGGCAAAGGACCAGCTCAACATGGCCAGCTGTCTCGGTGTAAGTGCCGCCATTTCCGAGCTGACTCTCTGATGAATCTGTTTGGTCATCAGTTCGGCATCCTTGGATCCTTCACATCGGATGATTGCTATGGCCCATGCCAGGGTGCATATGTTTGACATGGAATACGTGTGCAGAGACATCTGCACCATCCTCATCAGGGCCTCCATCTGATCCAGGGGCAAAACTCCTCCAGGTGTCTCGTCTGGGGCGACTGGGTGAGTGCGAATGGCTGTCTTGGCCAGTGCCCACAGCAGGTTGCAGAGCCTTTTCGCTCCCAAAGCCTCTCGTGCTGCGCATGCAGATGCAAGTCGCACCTCAATCGGCCAAGTGAATGATCCAACAAATCCAACATTGAAAAGCCTTGGTTTCTTAGGCTCCCAGTTAGTACGGGTCAGGGTCAGCTCTGACTGTAGGTGCCTCCAAACATACCCAAAACCCCAAAACCCAGCACTTCCCCCAACCACAACAACCAGTTTCATGAGATTGGTGGAAAATACCACCAGACTATGGACCCCAGAATAGACAAATCCAATACCGAGCCAATGGTTTTGTTGGGTGGTGTTCATGGGACGCAGGTTTTTGCACAAAGATACTTAATCTCAAGGGGAAAGGAATGGGAAAGGGTTATTATGGATTCTTCATCTTGCATTTCAGCAACAATCCCAGGGTCGTCCCTGCCTGCACATCTCGATTGTTGGGCCTAGCCCTTGCGAAGCTCCAGGCTAAAGCCACAAGCTGCCCCGATCCAAACTGCCGGTAGTCCAGAGAGGACTCCAACGTCGCGAGAAAGGTTCCGCCATCTCCATGGGAGATGAAGCCAATGCTCCAAGACATGTTCACCTTGGGAAAAATGTGACAAACTCATGGGTCTGTCCTCTCTTTAAGTCTGTCCCCCTCTGAATAGATCTATAAGTTGCCTTCACCTGGCGGGAAACTGGAAATTGATGAGTTTTGTTGCATGATTTTGCCATCCTTAACTTTGTCCAATGGGTGGGGCTTCCCGCAAAGCTTTTCTGAAGCCAAGTCTGTGATCACCACCTGCCCCGGCTCCATTTCTCTGAAGCGCAAGGATGCTTCCTGGCACAAGGACCTAATTGGATTCAGGGACCTGGCAGTCACCAGCCGGCTTGGCACAGTCGCCAAAGCCCACAGGGAAGTAGCCAAGGCATGGGTTTCTAACTCCCGGACCCTGGCTGGAATGGCAATCATAAAGCTCACACATGAAATCCAATCTTCGGACTCCGGGTTTTTCAGATTTTTCCAGCGCCCAGATTTGGCCACGGACCATGCCAAATCGCAGAGCTCCGTGGGCGACAGCTCTGGGATTTGCTCTGCTGCGGGGTGACCTCTGATAGCCAAGCCGGCCAAGCTGGTGGAGCATCGTTTCAATCTGAGGGCAGCCAGCCTGGAGCCAACTGCCATGGCTACAGCACAGGAGCCATGGTGCGGGGCCAGAAACCCGCCTTGAGACTGTCAGTTGGAGGAATTCTATGTCCCAGCCTCAGCATGCCTGGGGCCTAAAGGTGTGAACGAGTGAAAACACGGTTTCCGTGCAAGGTCAAGACATGTCAAGACTGTGGTGATGGTCACTCTGGGGACCGGGCCAGGGGACACTGCCGGACCAGCTCCTGAACTGTGCCGATCAGAGCAGCTCTCAGTACCAAGGTAGGTCGACAGCTGTGACAATGGCCATCCGGTTGTACAAGTGATGTCAAAACGCAACCCACAAACTGATGCTGCTGGACTGCTGACGTCCTGGGCATGGTCATCATTCATGGTAAGTATTCCTGGCATTCCAACATACCTCAAAGCCATGCTGAGGACAGCTGGAGAGGCAAAGTAGGAACTTAATTGAACCTAGCTGGCAGGGTGTGGCAGCATATGTTCGTCAATCCAACGTGCCCACGTGCCCCAAACTTCGCGCCACCTCGGACCACGTCATCCCCCCGTCATCCCCATGTCTGCCAGGAAACAACTGATGAAATTCATCCAGCATCTCCTTCATGTGGGAGACGCTACCCCTGTAGGAGTGTAAATGCACCTGCAGGGGTAGCTGGATATGCCATGATATGCCCAGAGCCAAGCAGCAAAATACTGATGATCCGGTGGAAAACCTCCCCGGGCCTTCCAATCTTGCGGCACAGCAGCCTTCATGATACGCAACCTTGACACAAAATGATCAAGTTCTCATGGTGGCGTCGTGAATTTTGATGGCCCATGGCTGGAGTCCTTCTATCAGATTCTGTTAGGGGTGGTTTGGAAGCATCTGGAACTTGCATAAACTTGC
>CAMXCT020000102.1:635858-650858 GCA_947184155.2 Cladocopium goreaui
ACCTTTTACGCCGAAGCGGATGGAATGGGCAAGGTTGGACCCATCCATCGAGGGCGTTGAAAAAACAATTCAAGATAACAACGAAGATTTTGTCGGATCTAAGATGCTGATGTGAATGGTTCCGCGACGCACGGCAGGGTACGTCACAAGTCTGACTTTGAGGAGGCAAATTGTACCGGAAGGAAGAGAATGATCTTTTAGAAGGACCGTGGTCTCCGGCAAGCCCCTGGCGGCCCTTGCCAGCTTTAGCTGCTCATGGAGAAAAATAGGACTGTGTCCGGTAAAGGAGTGGTACTGCCTTTGGCCCCTATTTGGGATCTGAAGCTGTGATTTATCCCTAGGCCTACGCTGCAAAACATGAGCAAATTGCCAATAGGCTAACATCGGTGAAACAGGTGCAAACTGAACTCAGGTGCGTCAGCTCATTGTTGGTGCAGGGGTCCATGCCAAGAAAAATGTCCTGGAAGAGATATGAGTTGCTGACGCTGTTGGTAAGCTCATCCACTATGTAGTCGACATGGAGGATATTTGTCAACTCAAATGAAGAACCTAGGATCTGCTGGTAAGAGTTCCTTTCGTTCTTGCTGAAGGGGAGGTGGTAGTCACAAAGGGCACATGGTCTTTGTAAAATGAAATTGTTGCATCGATGTACATCTCTAATGAGACCTGTTTCTATCTGGTAGTGAAGGAAGAGCTGCTGAATAGTTGTGGAAAATCCAAGTGCTACTCTGGGTCCTTGTTCTTCATGTAGAAAGATATTCCAGTCGAGGTTGTTCATTGTAAATCCGGTAGCTGGTAGTCCTCGAAGTAGGAGTGCTTTGTTGTCAGTCGTGGATTCCAATGTCTTCAATCTGGTATCCATGGTGTCGATCTGAATGTGAATGTTGTGCTGCTCGAGAGTGCTCAAGTGTTGGAGATTCGACCTGTTGAAGGTCAGTGAAAGGTCGCTTCTTGGTGAAGTCAATCTTCTGGAGTTTGCCTTGTCAGGGTCGAAGTGAAGTACTTCTGGAGAGGTGAGGTTGAGGGTAAGGAAGTCTGCTCTAGTTTGAGGTGAAGATCGAAGTTCCTGTTGGAGTCCAAAGTCCGAGCCTGATAGCTCTACATCCTTAGCTGATAGTGCAGTGAGAAACTCTTTCCATCCTTGGTCTGATCTGGGTTTCTTTGCAGGAGAAGACTCTCTGGTAGTAGCTCGATGTTGCCTGATAAGTTCAAGTTCCTTCCTGGGGTGAGGGTCTCAGTGGTAGTAGGGGATGTAGTCGATGTGGCTTGAGGAGGTTGAGCTTGAGATTCTGGCTGCTTAATATCCATGGCTTCAATTAGGAATTGCTTCAACAAATGTGTTTTGCAAATAAACATAGTAACAAGTGAGGGCACAGCCCAATCAACATGTGGTCCATGAAAGTAAGCATTGAAGGGGAGGGAAACTGAAAAGGGCATGAAACTTGGGGCATGCAGTACCAATTGGCATGACAACATTGCTGACTGTGTGGCAAAAGCTAAAGCTCGTGTCAAATGCTGGCGGCATGGGAATATGTGGGGAATATATGGGGGAATATATCTGTGAATTGGGATAAATGGTGGTGATATTTCAGTCAAAAACCCTGGTACATTCGGTGACTGTCCACAATTGCCTTTGCGTAGATCAATTAGATGGCACTTTAATGTGGCAAGCCCAAGAATAAACCATACCCCATTTATACCGAAATGCGACCAATTTCGGAGGCTTATCATTAGGTTTCTCGTTCCCAAGTTGGGGCTTTACATCTGCCATCTTTTCAAACCAAATGCCAATGATGAATCTATTCTCTGGGTCCAAATTGACAGTTTGAGATGTTCATCAAGAATTTCGTCAGCATTCATATGGCCAAGTGTGCGACGCAAAAAGTAAAACGTTTCTGATAAAGATTGACCTTCATCATCCCAATTGATTGTCATATCAACCCAATAGTAATAGTGACATCCCTTACCATTTATTGGTATGTACAGTATTATATACAGGCACCCCTCAGATAGGAAATAAAATTCTTCGTTCCAAGCATCGCTCCAAGTGCTATCCCCACGGTTTCTGCACCTTGCGACTCGGGCTTGCTCCAGCCATCCCACAGCTCTTGCGTTTCACCGAGATCCTCCAGGTGCCGACGCAGGCTGAAGTCCAGTTCCTGGGGACAAAAATGGGCCATGTTTATTGGAAGAAAATAACCCATAAAATCTAAATGGATGGCTAATGAATGTAATAACGTATGTAATAATAGGTTAATAAGTTAATAATGGTTGATGGTGAATGGTTAACGGATGGTCTCATCATGTTTCATCCAACATGCGGAGAAAATAGCTGGTTAGTGTGTGTGTGTGTGTTTATGCCCCAGTCATATGGTAATAGGTCAAAATACAATCCCCTTGTATTAAAGCGAAGAGGTTCATCTGCACCAGATCGTCTTCAGGATCTTTTTGGAAGATGTTGGATGGAAACGGAAAATTGGAGGGTTGGTTTCAATCTAAATTTGGAAAGCAGCCGGTTTTTTTGTACCAGAAATTATTGGGAGTTGTAAATTGTCCTCTGCAGCGTGTTGGGAGGGGTCCATTGGTCCATGTGTATCGGTGTGAACGCAGTGTATCGGTGCATCGGTGCGAAAAACGTTTAGCGGACCCCAATCCCCAACGCTATGCTTTCTTGCAATCATGGGGGAAATTCATCTAGTGTTGGTTGATGGATGGACCATGGATCGAAACCTACTTCAGTCAACGGATTCCTAGGTTCAGGGGGCATCCTCCTTTGCATCGTTTACTTGCTTTATGTCCTGGCTCAGGCGCTCGCTCCTTGAGGACACTAGGAAGATATCAAAGATATCCATGGCCCTTCCGATCCTTCTGGCAAGGCACAAACCATGAAAGACTCCAAGGCAGTAGCCAAATGTTCTGATCCCAACCTCGCCGGATGCATCTGGAAGTCACACAGGTGAAAATGCAAACATACCTCAAATATATTACATGTGTAGATCATATTCCAGCACTCGTGATATGTAGATATGGATGAGCTATGAGTTGTGTTTGCCTGAGATCTGATGACAATGCTCGATCAGCTCACCCTGAAATTTCCCAGCTGAGTGCAGTGCTCCACTTTGTATATCCAAGGGCGCTTGCTGCCCTCCTGGCAAAGGCACTAGCACTTCGTAAATAGACAATTGTTGGGAGGGAATTGTTGTCTCAAATTGCAGGTACACCCCCGAAATCCAACGTGGAACTGCATGCTATTCCTGAAGTCTCCTAACATGAACCTATGGTACGGTCTCAAGTGGATTTTGTTCCCCAAGAAATCATGCAACTAACTTTATCAATAAAATCATTCAAAATCTGACATGGAACCCAATGCAGGCCCAAACTGAACCCAAACTGCACCCTGAAACAGCCAACATGGAGTTTGAACAAGTTATCACAAAGCGATCTACAACCTTGAAGGGTGATTTGAAGGTTAACCTGGAACCCAAGTGGTTCTTAAGGCGTGTTCCTTGAAAATTCCATGTTAGTGACTTTCGGGCGACCCTACTTTTCACTTCGTATTACGCTCACGTTTTAATAATTATTCAGGTTCCAGGTCTGTGGTGGGGAAAGAACTGAAACCAAAACACCTCCAAGACAAGGTCGTGACTTATTTTTGGATATGTGTTGGGTTCCGTGTTCGTCGCACAACCTTCCAAAGTAAGCCGCAACAGGCAGAAAACCTGACAGCGAAGAGAGAAAAAACAAGCAACATGAAAGGATAACAAATATCAGCAAACTAAGAAAGAGATGGAAAGAGCAACAAGGAGCAAAAGAAAGACAAACGTGACAATTTTATGGTGAATTTTATGGTTTCCCTTGTGGGTTCGACGACATGTCACTTTTGGTGGACTGGTTGTTAACTCACTACATGTCCCAAGTTTGTTGGTATATAGACTCCCGTATATTGTTGATTATGATTAAATTATGATTCTGTTATATCATCCCTGTTTAGCTTCCTTGGGTCGTCATTTGTGGGGCTCCAATTTTGTGAGTCAAAGCGCTGAAAGTTTCCTTCGTGTCCCAAATCTGCCTCTGTCGTGGCCATAGCTGCCACCACGTGAGCTCCCAATGCCGCCCTGAGGCGACAGCCCTTCAAAGGCTTGGCGTAGGTTTTCCAAAAGGCCTTTCTCTCATTGTTTTTTTTTTGTTTTCATTTTCTCGTAGTCATCAATTTCGCTAATCTGTTTTCAGGGATTTCTCGCCATATCCCAACTGAACAAATTAGATCTCATCGGTCACATGGCCGACATGGCCTCTTTGGCCTAAGCCCAGCCTCGAAGGTTGGTCTTGGCAGTCGGACTGCTGCTAGGGAGCCACTCCAAAACCCTCCAATGCTCCGCCTCCTCCTCTGTTAACTCCGAGACCGACCTGTAGAGATCAAACTGATCAAACCAACCACTCTGCTGTTCAAAGTCAGGCGACATTGTGGCAAGTGAGGAAGTTTGAGAGATGAACAAAGTTGAAAAACCTAACTGTGTTGCCACCCCTATATCACGGCACCATTCAGAAATGGAACAGCAACTAATCCAGTTTGCGCCTGCAAGTTTCTCAAACACAACCAACTTGCAAGTAAAAAATATGGGTGTGGATCAAGAATGGAGCGCCAAAAAACCACAAAGTGTGCCACTTCTTGCACTATATACATATGAGCGCAGGTCAATCCCTGGCACCGTGGCAACATCAAAATAGCTGCCAAATGGATGTTCATCCTCCCATTCCTCCCAGACCGAGACAGTAATCATGGGGCTGCAGAGTGCCCCCCCCAGTTGCACCGCCCCCGGATTGCAAGGTGGCACCAAAAATTAATAGCGGGTTATTAAGTTTTTTGGTTCCGGTTTGGAGGCGCGCGCTGAAGACAAGGCGCGCAAATAATCACAAGCATGTGGTTTTGATATTAGATGGTTATTAAAGGTTTCTCTTCCATTTTGGAGCTCGCGCGTTGGAAATACAGCCCGCAAACACTCAAGGGCAGGTGTTTTCTTATTAGCTGTTTATTAAGGCTTTCAGTTCCGTTTTGGAGCTCGAGCGTTGGAATCGCAGTGCGTAAACAGCCATGGGCATATGCTTTCTTATTGGCTGGTTAATAAGGGATTCTGCTTTGGAAGATTTGAGAGCAAAAGATTTGCAATTGAAGATTTGGCCTGTCATTATTTTATGAGGCGCATCGTGGGGAGGCAACCAGAATTCCGATTCGCATCCATTTACTTTGGAACATTTTGGATCCCCAATGAATGTTGGAACTTCAAACCGCTTCAGGCGGAGCCAAAAAAAAAACATATTTTTTGTTGCTTATGGTCTATGAGTGGTTTCAAGCAGCTCGTGGGAAGTGGAGGTATTGGGGCCGCTTCCAGAAATAATTTCCCACCAAAAATCCGCCCACACCGCTTTGGCGGTGAAGGCGTGCTTATTGGGGGGCAACAGCAACACTAAATGCTCAATGACATTTGTTAATATAGCAGTCGCTATATCAGCTTTAGCTGGGGGGGGGGGGCCAAAAACGGTTTCGCACCGAGACCAGACCCCAAAAACGGTTTCGCACCGAGACCAGAATACGGTGGTGTTTTCGACATTTTTCGAGGATTTTTGGGTGTCTGAGCGCAAGAGGGTATTGAAATGGAATTTTGGGTCATTTTGGTAGCTTTCCGGCAATGGAAAAACGGCCAAAAATGAAAAAAAAAATTGTACATAGCAAGATTTTGCAGGGTTTTTGGATGCCAGAGCATTGAAAACACTGCAAAAACAAGTGTTTTGGACTGACGTTATAGCAAAAAACGTGTAAATTACCGTATGCTTGACTGGAAACATTACAAAAACACTGTCAAAAGCAATGTTTTGGAAGGATTTACTGCCTTTATGGCAAAAAACGTGTAAATTACCGTCTGTTTGACTGGAAACATTGGAAAAACACTGTCAAAAACAATGTTTTGGAAGGATTTCTTATTTGAAGAGCCCCCACGGGGGAAAACCACCCTTAGCCCCTCTCACGGACCGAAATAAACCTGCGGTGTGGGCGGCCACCCCACGCGAAGCGGGGTGAATATTTAATAACAATCTATTAGTGGTTTCAAGCAACTCGTGGAAGGTGGCATTCTTTTGACAGCACCACAAACTCATTGCCCACCTGAAATCCTTAATAGCCATCTATTACTGATTTCAAAGGGAAACCGATAAAATGCGCAGTTCCAAATGGCAAAATCTCTGTTAATAAGCTGTCGATAGCTGGTTAATAACTTGTTTTGTGTCCCAACAAATAGAGGTCTATTAGCTGGTTAATAACCTGATACTAAGGGCTTATTAACCTTCACTGCTTGTTGCATCCCCTTTATGTTCTTATTTTTCTGGGGGGGGTGCAACTGGGGGGGGGCACTCTGCAGCCCCATGAAGTAATGATCAGTCATTGAGTGGGTAGGGATTCGATCATCTGTGATCCATGCCATAAACCCATCACTGACTCGTTGATCCCAGGCTTCCCCAGCATCCAAGAAGCTTTTCAAGGCTGGGGGCCACCTCTCGCCTCCTCACATCTTGCAGCACTTCTGCAAGGTGACAATGAACATCCACCTACGCAGGTTGATGAAAGAGTTCAACAACGGCATTCTTCGCCGCAAGAGGAACTGACAAAGGTACTTTTTATACATTGATATGCCACGTGTTTGGAGGGCTTATGTTTTTTAATACAAATGGTTTTAGGTGGTCCTATTGCTACAAACACCCATATATGTTTTCATATCAACTAGTATCTATTATATGTGGGCATGGGTCACCCCTCCCGTCCACCGTGCACATCTGGCATTCGTTTGTTCAATAGGGTATTGAACGCAGGGGTATTGAACAATGGAATTTGAACGGGGGGGGTATTGACGATGGGGGCCCTTCTGTTCAATGGGGTATTGAACGGGGTATTGAATGAAATGGTCACGAGATGTCACAAGTACCTGTTCAATGCCAAAACGGTTTGACTCACAGCCATGTGTGACTATGGGATTATGGGGGAAACAATTGTAGGAAGTATGTGGGGGGAAGCCGGGGCCCATCATAGCACGCAACGCATAAACAGTATAAACTTTCCCATCCAGAACCACTTGCTGACGGGTCACATAAGGTACAGATGTCAAATCATCCACTGGATCTGCCAAGCTTTGCCTGTGGGGCGGGCGCAGGGCTCTGTGGCTCAGAGCTCAGCCCACACACGTCACAGCCCCGCCGCCATGCCCATGCAACCACGGTGCAGACTCAGACTGAGGCAGTCCCCTGTGGCCAAGGTCAGCCAGTCGCAAATTTGAAAAATGTTTCAAGTCCGTCATTTTGGTGGTCGTGAGCTGAAAAAAAACTGGGTGTTCTAATGTTTCCAAACACATCTGCAATCAACCATGCAAGTTCACATTTTCCAGTTTCGGGAGCCGCCTGGTGTGGGAAATCATTGACATGACTAGTCGATATGTTGGAATCAGACGAAACCTCCCTGCACCACGCTGTGGACACATCTGGGTCCTGCCTGCGTTGTAGCCGGTCCAATTGGGAACGCAGCAATCACAAGGACGACGCCGGAGGAAACCTCATAAATCAAAACTCCGATGGGTACGCGAAGTGTCCCTTCCCTGGCCAGGAATGAAATCACACTCCGGCTCAGCTGATAGCGGACATGGATACGCTGGTGATCACAGGCACAGGGTTGTAGGAGGGATTCAATGCTGCAAGAAAAGAAAGGGGTTCAAAGTGAAATGCCTGGTGTCACTTTTGGATGTGGCAACACTTCAACTACATCCGAGACACGTCGAGGCTTCTGAGCCAGTTTCTGTGCAAATTTGCACTCAAAGGCAGCGACATCCGTCCCTCGCTTCATGCAGGAAACACGGTTTTTCAACGTTTGTTTCGAGTGATGCTTCAGTGGGTGAGCCAAAAACCTTGGCCGAAGCAACCGTTGACAAGTGGTGTTTAATATGGTTGCTTGGTGTTCAGCGCACGCTGCTGCAGATGGTTACAAGTCATGGTGCTAGTCATGGTGCTAGTGTGGCGGTGAGCCTGTGTGCCGAACCAAAATGCCACAAGGTAGGTGTGCCTTTTCTCAACAAACATCCGTCCCATTCGGCCGCAATTTCGCCATGGCCTTTTTGTTAACATATCTGGAGCAGCTGTGCAGCATCGCAGCATCATTCAATCCCATTAAATCATATTAAGTCCCCTTAGTGGCAGCACCTTACGTGGGTACCCTCTGGTAAACTAACATAGCTATGGAAAATCATCATTTTTAATGGGAAAACTCACTATAAATGGCCATTTTCAATAGCTATTTTGACATAACCAGAGGGTAAGCCCTTTTGTGCCCGCCAGGCCCAGGTCACCACATAGAGCCCTTTTTGTCAAAAAGCAACCCGCGATGTCTTCGAGGAAGCCACTCTCTGAGCGCCGAACCTGCATCGATCTCAAGAGATTACTTCACCGTCTGAAAATTAGGTATCCCCGAATTTGATTGTTCATCAACAGATATCAAGAGGTGTCCAATAAGAATTACCATATGATCCATATGATATATTGCCCATCAGACAAACCCACGTGAATCACACCACCAAGAACATCTAACCAGCTGGGCCCTGAGCCGCGGACCGAAGATTCGTCAAGGTCACCTTGGCTCCACGTTGGGGAGCATGAGCCCTTATCAATCTTATCAATGGCCAACGATCCAACGATGGTTGATGGAAAATAGAAGCACCGAAATACTGCCCGGTGTTCCCCTGTGGCTAGGGGTAATGAATCCAGTTCAAAAATTTTGAACAGCATTTCCACATGTTCAGCCCCCAACTGGATCAAATGGTAGGGCTCAAACTCAGCCCTCATTTTGGAGATGCTTTAAGCAAACTCATGTTCACCTCCATTTACAGTTTCGAAACCCTGATCATCTTCATCCAAAACCAAGTCTACAAGCACCCCAACAAGCATTTGTGCCAAGCTACATCTACACAAGCAAGAAAGCAAGGCTGCAGCCTCAATGCTCCTGCACTGACAGCAAGAAAATCGTGTGGGCGTTGGAATTGATTGGGACTTACTTGGGTCTGTTTAATAATAATAATAATAACAATAATAATAATAATAGTAACAATAATAATGGCGAGAATAATAAGTTGTCCCAAAATCATACAGTAAGTTTCAGAGGAGGCCTGTATCCAGTGTCAAGACAAAATCATAGATCCGGATGCTGTTGTCATCAACTTTGCAACTCGGCCGTTATCATCCAATCATCGTCCTAAATATCCAAATGCAACTGGTGCTTTACCCGCCCACCATGATCCCTGGCCTCATTGCAGCTCCAGCCAGGAGAATCTGAATACATATAAAATCGGTTGCTTTGCTAAAATCATCTCTCTCAGCAGCTCCTTGACTAAAACAGCCCAGTTGTGACACTTCTGTTCTTTTGGTTTCCGCAACCCAGTGTAATCATGTGTAGTCACATTTTCTGGCAGGCGACGTGCCTGCAAAATGAAGCTCTAAAAATTTCTTTTTTCATCTGAGCTGCTGGGAAAAGGACAAAAATATCACTTCCGCGAAAGCATGACCTTTAAAAATGACCATCTGCCCACTGCGGCAGATGGACATGGCCAAGGTCGCACATCTGCAGCAATTGACCCTACATGCCAAAAGTCCTTCCGAGTGTTATCAATTCTTGATGCTTTCATATGTCACCAAAATCCCTTCGGGGTAATCACCATCCGTCAATCTGTTGTGATAGTAGATTTCTTCATCTTTTTCCTGAGTTCATTCCCTCGTCCAAATTGGTTTTGCTGCAGTGTTGTGAGCTGCCCTGTTGCGCCACCATCCTCATTTCAAACCGAGGTGCGGTTCGCGGCAAGCTTCTGCCATGCATTTGCGTTCCTGATACTTGAAATTTCGATTAATTCGCAGACTAAGCGGACTAAGCCAAGCAAATCACACCTCGCCGTCAAAGCTCTTGTTCTCCTTCCATGTCCTGTACGGGGACCCCATATCTCATGGGATAACTGTGCATCTCCGCTAAATATATATATATATACACACATAAACGTATATATATATATATGATATATGTATATTTGTGTGTATATGTACTCTGTGTGTGTGTGTGTACATCTATATGTCTACTTATTTATTGATTGATTCCTTCCTCTATTCATGTGTTTATCCATTGGTATCATGATACATTGGACCATAGCTTATGTACCCCCAAGCGGTCACCTTTGAGCCTTCGGCACTCAATACAGCGACATCTCTGGCTGAAATGAGGCCATTTGGGGATGATTTTCCTCGGGTTTCCATCATTACAGTGATGTCGCAGTGAGACCATTAGAATTCCTCCAGTAATATGGACCGTTTGTGGCAAGCTATCCAAAATTCACACAGTTTTGATAGGTGAATCTCCACACTTAGTTGGTTTGTGGTAACCGCAATGCCATGAACCATCCCTCATATCACCTGAAATGGATTGAAATGGGTGGTATGTATAAATCAAAAAAATGGAAGGTTTATTGGGTTTACTACTTTCCGGCAAGCATATCACATCCCCATCACATTAATATACATTGTTTTGATGGTTACCCTTCGGTCAAACATGGCAATGAGAACAACATTTAAATAACAAAAAAAACTCTAGAGACGTCTATTTCTTTCTTTTTTTCCCATGTTTCCCACTCTTTTTTCTTCCTCCATTTTGAGTGCGGGTCCCACGTTTGACGAGGGCCCGCAGGTTTTGAAATCGCTTGCGGCCTGCAGTTGCGGGAGGTCCCCATCGCTCCACGAGCGACGCACTTCCTTTTTTCGCTGGGAGCAGGGAATCAGCCACGAAAAAATCTGGGATCAGCTGGGATCAGCTGGGATGGGCTTAGAACATGTGGCTTAACCCCCAGAGATAGAAAATCATGGGGTGAATCAGTATGCCATTCAACCATTGGCTGCACAGATTTTGGTAATGGTGCGGGACCTCTGTCAACTCCGGTTCCTTCAATGTTGCTGATGAAATGCGGTCACCAGGTGGACCACATTGTTCAACCAACGAGAATTGTCGTGATTTATAGTCAACACCTATACATATACATACACAAACATCATTATACATATACAGTATACATATGAAATAAATATATATATATAATAGACAGTAAATACCAACATAAATACATGATATATACTATATGCATATATCTATATATATATACAAATAAATGACAACAAGACTGACTGCTTGGAGGGCTCAGCCTGTTCACAAAATACTACGTTTTTTACATGGTCAAAACTAACCGTTACTACATGGTCAAATGGGGACAATTCATCAAATGGGAGACTACAAAACACCCCAAGGAGTGGGAATCAACCAGTTGCAACTGCATGCCGTGGATTCCTAAAGTCCTCCAAAAAATGGCACCATTTTCTACGGTGAGTGGGTTGTCTTCCCCAGGAAGTCATGCAACTAACTTGCCGGTCGCTACATGGTTTTGAGCTACATCCTGATGTCTCAACAAATGAGAAAAAGGATTTAACCAACCAAAGTTGGCATTCAACCAACTGTAGATGGTTTGAGATGTTTAAGCCTCTGATCACCTCATTGTTTTCCTCTGTCATAGCTATCACCCTACCCAATCAGTCCTCATCAAGGAAAACTGACCTAAGTGGTAAACGGTCAGGTAACCGGTAGCGGTTCAGGTCTTGTTGCCAAGCGAGCACTGAGGAGGAAACTCCATGAAGGTGCCCTTCACCCGCAAGACTACATTGCTATGAACAGCGCGTCCGTTAGCAGGAAAGGACCTGCCGCGGACCCCGAAGCATGAAACATGGAAACATGCTAAACACCCTTGAAACAAGAGATGTGATTCAACTACTGTATGTTTGACTAGCATCTTCATCGAACGATGAAGGATTAGGTTGAGTAGGCTATTTTCAAGTTATTTCCCATTCTGGTTGGAGAGAACCCCTCCGATTGAGCCGATCATGTCGTCAGATCTGCCCAAACAATCACAGCTGGTCGCACGCGGTGGGTGGAGCTGTTTGCTGTCGACTCAGTCGGCCTTCCTGAGCGGTGGCTTCACCCTGAGGGGTTCCATAAATGGGGGATCCCCAATAGCTAGATGGTTTATAATGGACACTCCTATTATAAATACTATCCTATTCATGATTTAATGGATGATTTACGGCTACCCCCTTTGATGAAGGCAAGGCCACCGGTCAGATCGCAAAAAATCGATAGACCTCACGGCAAGCTTCGCCAAGGCAAAGGGTCGACACGTCAGACAAGCCCATGTCACTCATGGCGTCATTGACATCGGCTGTACCATCCTGTCGCAGCAGGATGGCTTGGGTTGGATCCCCACGAATAATGACTCCAACCCCATCACCAAACATGATTCAGGAATCGTTGAATCGTAATCTCCGGAGATTTAAGTGCCTTGAACATATAGGCCATAAAATACGCCCTCACGTTGTACACCAAACATGGCTGTCCAAAAAAAGGTTGCCCTAAAATGGATCATGTATGGATCATGTTCCACCATGTGTCCCCAGTGTGCACCATCTTCAGGCCCCATTTCTACGCCAGTCGCCTGAGGCTGACCTGAGGAAAAGTTTGAGGATGGGTTCGACCTTCCTCGATGTTCTCCTGCCCAGGCCCCAGGAAGCTCCAAAATCAATGGGACAGTGCTCAGACCCTTGGGTGTTCCCTGCGAATGAAATGGAATCGTAAATTGTTGTCCATGTTTTTTGTTGTACATGGGCGTTGCGGGGCAACAGAAATTCCAGGCTCTGCTGGAATCCAGCGAAATCATCGGCATCCCGTGGGGGGGCCTGACCCTGCGGGGTATGATGAGGACATGCTACCATAGCCATTGTGGCCATTGTAGTGTTGCATTGCAGCCTCAGAAAAAGAGCATACCGAAGCGGACCAGGAAGGCCCCATGTCAACAGCCTTGCATGGTCTTCTCTCTAGAATGCCTCGAAAGAAACAAGGGATAGTTGGTACCAGCAAACAGGTCGGGATAGGTAGAAGATCAGACCTATAGTGACGCATAGATGGAGATAGATATTTGGGTTAGAACCTCAAGCATGTCAACCAAAATGACTGATAGGGGCTACGCTACAACCCACCTGCCTGCATGTGGGATGATACAACCTATTGCAGTGCCTAAATGGGTATGGGTCAAAATTAGGTACCCCAAAATTATGGATGGTTAATACTAAACTAGACTAACATCTGTGGTCCCCTAGGTCTTCCATTTTGACCCACATCCAAATACAAACCCAGCCATTTCCATCTATATGTTGATTATGTTGCTGTTTTGGTTGAAGATGTTAAACGAAAGATCCATTGAAGACCAATGATTTTACATGATTGTACTAAATTATTGTTCTTACTATTACTCTTGCCATTGCTACTATAATTACTACTATTATCATTGTTATCATTTAATTACTACTATTATCATTGCTACTATAATTACTCTTACTATTATTACTACTATTGTCATTGTTCTTACTATTAGTTACTATTACTAATTGCTACTAATATCCAAATACGTGGTTTACTCTCTAAATTCTAGGATTTTGAGGTAACTGAGCCTTGGGCAGCCTCGTCTTCCCAAATGCCTTGAAGGCCACCCATGACATCGCAACCTCGGCTCATGGGAATGGGAAATCCATGGGAAATCCCCATATTCAGGACATTTCATGACCAGATATGACCAGCTTCATACGATTTTTCATTGAAAATCGGGATTGCGCATGGAAAATCCCATTGCCATGCTGGTTTCAAGAGCGTAATGATGTGAGGAAACTCTGGTGTGATCTACCGCCTTGGCTGGCCACACGACTGTCTCACATGATTGAAAATGTCAAGATATCAAAATTGTTCAACATCTGGAAGCTGAGGGTTGCGGAAGGTGATATGCCAGGCCATGTGAATGCCACCTCGTCTTGAACGCTGAGATACCAACCCATCTGCCCGTCCATCGACATGTAGTCATCTTCCATCGGGAAGCCCATATATCCCCTCCGGTGCATCCAGCATCAACAGGCACAAGAGCACACAAATTATCCACACCACTGTGTCAACAGCAGAATCTGCCTCAAATGTAGGAACGCGGCCAAATAGATGAAATATGATGAAATGCCCATGACTCTGAGGCTAGGGCATGCCCATTTGTGCGCCCCTCAGTTCCTTCACACCATGAGCGTAGCGGCAAGTGTCACCCGCCTGACAGATTGATCAGATTGCTCCGTGATCGTACTCGGAGTTCCAGCGCCCAGTTTGACGGGAAATGTCTTCTCTCCCATGGTCCTTCTGCGTTGTTTTTACTCAAATATCCTGAAACAACTGGAACTTAAAACCTCATCCTTCACCAGCCCCACCAAACCTTCCTCACCCACCACCCCTTGCTCAAACGGTGGACTCCCCTCAAGAAACCCACATCAGCAATCCTGGTTATTTTTGAGGTACTTAGATCTGGAAAATGGTGGGTCATGAGCATATAGACCGGGAGGATTGTATGTATTATGGCAGCTCCACCCATGTGCACCTCAAAACATATCTTCAAGTTGACTTAACCCATATCAACTGAACTAGACCTACAACCTACCCCTCACCCCACCTTGCAGGTCCCTGAAGCCCAAGCTCTGCACAGCTCGGTCTTGTAGACGCTTCCAGTGGCTCGAAGCTCCGAATGCCTGGGAGAGTCTGTGGAAAATCCACCAGATCCACCAGTTATAGGCGTTGGAAAAATCATTCTGAAAAGTCACTGCTGAATGCGGGATGCTCCCAGTATCTCCCACTAGATATGGAAGGACTGTAATGACAGGCTTGAAGGAACATATCCAGCACATCTTTGACCTCCTCCCAGGTTGGTTCCTTGAACCAACGTTTCAAGCCCAATGAAACTTTAAGAGGAACCCCTCAACTGGTCTGAGAGCAAGGCCCATGTGCAAATTTGCAGTTGATATCGTTGCACCTCT
>CAMXCT020000102.1:653358-655858 GCA_947184155.2 Cladocopium goreaui
CGCCGGAGTTCCAATCAACTGGGCACCCCAAATACCAACATGGCTATGGATGGCTATGGTATATCATGATATATCATGATATATCATACCTGTACAATCTATAGAAAGAGAGAGAGAGAGAGGATCTCGATCTAGATCTAGATCTAGCTCAATCCTTCCAAACATCATCAAACATCCATATTATCCATATTCATGCTCTTGATCCATGAAATCTCAGCAGGCTCCAGCATCATCCCAGCATCCCAGCCAGCCGGCGCCTGAGCGCCATTCAGAGCCCAGGCAGAAGGAGTTGGGGTCGGTACGATCAATGGACCATTCACCATGTCACCTGCACCCACAAACCTCGGAGACTGAATTCTGAATTTTAAAAAAGGTCTGGCGGAAGTTGGAGATCTCTCAGATATATGACAATATGATAGATATATATATATATACCATGATCTACCTGCTGCATTTCTAGCTAATTCATGCTAATTCGGCAAATCGAATCATACACCTCCAAGAAATGGGGGGTAGTTTGTGCAACACATTAAAAGGATTCAAAAGGTGGGGATGGTTGACAACGGTTGATGGTTGTAGCTAAACGGTCTACCACTGCCGCATGAAATCTCGGTCCAGGACTGGCTGAAATGGGCGATGTTGTTCTCAAGTCCCTGCACACTGTATGGCGTTGCCACACCTTCGCCGGGACATTGCCTTGGCAAGATGGCAACGAAATGCTGAACGTATGCGTCTCGCAGCTGCTGAATGGATAAATTGATTTGCTTAAAAACCACTGTGGGGATGGGTCCAACTTGAATCCTGGACCTGCAAAATTGGGAGCAAAATTGGGATGAACATCATGAAGCCATGCCGGGAAGCCAAAACATGTTGTTTGAAAATTTCTTTGGAATCCAGTTTTGACAAAGTGTTCACCATTTTTGGATGCCATCTTTACCATTCTCATCCATTCTCATCCATTCTCAACCACGACAGGGTTTTGTCTCAGATCCAAGGCGCTGGAAGGCACCTCATCAGGCGCATGGACACTGCAGAGGAATGAGTTAAACATGATCCAACTGATCCAACTTCAAAATCGCTCGACTCGATCATCGCTCGACTCGAGATACTCGAGGTCAAAAGTTAGAAATGACATGAACACGATTAAAGATGATTAAAGAATATTAAAGATGCAAATCAGATGAGGTTGAAATCAGGATGGATTTTGTGAAAGGTGCTATCAGCTACCTTATCTTGATTGCCATTCCACCCTCTTCGCCAAGGGGCTCATGCACATGTTGGCCATGGCCTGGCGTGGCTTGATGTGATGGCGAAGAAGCTTCCAACTAGGTGGGGAACTCGGGATGTTACAAGGCACAATTGAACCATGGTGTCTAGATAAGAATTTGTGACAACCAAACCGACCATTCCAATAGAATCCAATAGAATCCAATAGAATCCAATAGAATCCAATAATCCAATAGAATCCAATAGAATCCAATAGAATGGAATCTTGCAACATCTTGCAGCTGTCAGACCGCTGTGCTTGCCTGGTCGATGAAGTTGATGAAAACGCAGCGACCACCCCAGCCTTCACTCACATCCTTGGTTCGCGCGGGGAGCTCTGAAGACTTGGACCCAAAAGATTCGTGTTGCGTTGAGGGCGCGTTGCAACTTTCAAAAACACCTCATGTCCCACAGCTTCTGCCAGGTGGCTGGAGGCATGTAGAAGAAGTTGTAGGTTCCAATGAAGCCCCATGAATCCAACTGACGCCTGCCCAGTCTTCAAGTCCGGAAGGCGCATGTTGACAAAAGACCGAAAGGGATCGTGGGGGGCTCAAGGCTTTCCAAAGGACCCTCGGAGATTCTTTCAGTCAAAGACTACTTTCGATTTGGATTGGAAGCTACCCATAGGTCCTCCACAGCTTAAATTGGTTACCAGGTGCTACCAGCCATTTTTTACCAAGGTGTCACCGGTCACCGCCATTTCAGCACACTCTCCCACGGGTCCCACGCCTGAAGCTTTCTGCATCAGTCTGCGTTGGAACCTGCGAGATCATCAGGGTGGTGATGCCCATCACTGGCTGCATCATACTGGGCCGCGGAAAGGCACTGCCAGCTCGTTTGTGTTGGGGATGTTTATTGAGATGAAATTCCGCTATGTGTGAGTGTGTGTGTGTGTGCATCTCTCTCTCTCTCTCTCCCTCTCTCTCTCTCTCTCTCTCTCTCTGTCCATATGTGTGTATATATACATATGCATTTGGACTTCAGGATCTTGTTCGGGGGAAAACAACTGCAAATGAGTGGATTCAATACTAAGATATTAAGATATACTACGTAACCCTAAGCCTTAGTTAATTGCAAGTCGGTTTTTTCGGGGAGTGGTACTTGATATCAGGAGATTTTGGGAAGGAATCCTGATCACCTGTCATGATAGGGCCTGATAGGATAAAAATGGATACAACACAGCGAAAAAAAAATGTTGTTAGCTTTTGATGTTTCCTCCAACAATGTATTGAAG